>APFE030967969.1:0-19365 GCA_000404065.3 Pinus taeda | reverse complement strand
AACTCATCTCTAGTCTATTCGCCAGTTAGAATAAATACAACCAGTTTAACAAAGCTAACTGAACACAACTCCATCAACTGCACCTCCAGTCCACTAAACTCAACTCACTTGAGTTCTAACTGAAGTCATGCATGCAAATATTCAACTAACCCATAAGAACCACGTATTTCCTTCATGCAATTGCATGTGCCACATCCGTAGCTCGAACTGAAGTGCTCCAAGAGAATAATACAAAGTTTATAGTCCAAATATTATTGTGAGATAATAATATTTGACTTTTCTATTTTTGACAGCCAGTCTAAAAATAGACTTGATCACTCACACTGTGATCACTCACACTTTCATCAAAAATAGAAATCCATCTATTTTTCCAACTTGATCAATCATCCATAAACAACAACCTGCAATCCATAGACATGATCCATATGTCTAAAAATAGACATAGTCTAAAAATAAACTTGTGCCAAAAATAGCCTGCGAGCCCACTTAGTGAAGGCGACTCTTTTCACTAAGCTCCATCATCTTGTTGCAATCTCAACAGTACCTCCCTCTATACCCCATATCATCCCCCCTAAGTATACTACATTCCACCCCGCTTAAACATGTTTCATCCCCAAAACATAAGATGAACACAAATAATAAGATCTACTCAAAAGAGTAGTCCATTGGTACCATGCACGTGCATCTATCCATCCAAGAGAAAAATGAACCCTTGATCTAGTTGGTGCCTCATTTGCTTGAGATAGAAGTTGATCCTAGTGGTTCATATGTGTTGATGTGTTGTGGGTGGATCGTTGCACCACTCTATCTGTCACCATGGGGTTTTTGTCCTTGTTGTTAATTTGTTTCCACCTTGTTGGTTGTTGTCTCACTGGGTGATGTGGGTGGAGATATACTGAATCTTTAACTGATCAAATATATTTCATTAATTCCTCTACTATTGGTGTCTGATTGGTCTCTGGTGCCTTTTATGGTACTTTGGTTGATGTATGTGTTTGGTTTTTGACCATCAATGGCTCATGGTTTGATGTGTCAATGTCGTTAGAGTTTTGTGCTTCTGGCTCCACAGTCTCTGCCTGGGTCTTAATGGAAATATCCTTCAATGTAATTTTCTTCTTTTTATACCAGAGCTTCATGAATTTCTTTTGCACATTACTATTAACAGTACCCATAGATTCCATCCAAGTATATCCCAAAACAACATCCATATTATCCATATCTGAAGTATAAAAATAAGAATGCAATGCATACTTATCCATAGAAAGATTCAAATCTTTATAAATTTGAACATCCTCAACCTATGATTTTGCAATATGTTTTTTTGAAACTTGTAATCTTTTTGCCACATTAACATTGATAAAATTATACTTGCAACTAGGATTGATAGACACAATGATCTTCTCCTTCTTAATACATCCATGAACCTGTAATAAGGAGATACTAGTGGAAAATGAGCCCTTGTGTTCCTTATTATCCTGTTTTCTAGCATGAGACCATTTGTCTAAAAGGACTTTTTCAAATTCTTCATTAGGAAGGCTTACCATCTTCTTGTTGTCATATGAGTCCCACCATATGGCTACCTCATCTTTAAAAAAAGGTTGTCTTATATTTTTCCAAAGCGTTGGCCATGTTGACTTAAGACTTCTTAGGAATTCTTCAATAATATGACCATTATCACGCCCTATAAAAATCATCTCAGTAGAATCCATGAAGTAGAATGCGGGTTTTGAAATAAAAATTGCCTACTTTATGCAGCAAATTTAAAATGGTTACAACTAGGTTAATATGGCTCAGAATCCTTATTATAGCATGCTTTCTAAAATGGAATGGCCATTCTGCATCTTCTTGTGTAATAGAAACCCTGATCTAGGCACTTTGGAATTTCAAATTCGCGCTGCAACTGTCCCACCATCACAAAAACTTATGAAAAAAGAGTTGATTATAAATCAGTGATATCTCCCACATTCGGAATCTGATTCGACCGATTTTGTTTTTCAAATTGGGTAATTTTTAAAGAAGAGCTCATGATGCAAAGAAAGTTCTTCATAGCTCCTCAGCTACCTCCAGAGGCTTTTCATGAGATAGGTGGACCTTCACATCAGTAGGAGGGTCATGAGATACAGACCGCTAGTGTGTTGGTGTTTTTCACCTATCAAAAGGGCACTAGATAGTTGTTTGCAACAGCAAAGCGAGTATTATCTCCACCCAGGGTGGAAGGGGTCTCGCTTCCTCCATTAGTAGAGTAGGTTCGGGACAAGGGCAAGAGGTCATTACTTGATGAGGGGCCTTCAGGTGAGCAGGAGACTGATTTCATTCTCATTCAGGATGATGACACTGATTTGGGCCTACAAAGCTCAAAGCTCAAGGAGGTCATCCAAGAGTAATAGGCAGACATCAATGCTTTGTCCCTCAACCTAGAAAGAGCTAAGTGGATAATAAAGTACCTTGACTAAAGAAACAAGCAACTAGAGGACCAACAAACCATTATGGAGTTGCAAAACATACGAGAAAACCGCCAAGCTGCCAAGAAGAGGAAAGTGAAGCTCACATCACTTGAGAAAGAAATCAATGTTGATCGAGAATATTGGCTTGAAATAGTGAAAATCCACTTAGAAATGTTTCTAGAGAAGGCTAACAGGGAGAAAACAATGTTGAGGCATATGGCATACCATTACATGGCGAGAAATAAAAGTTGCAAGGCAAGAATCAGAAGCTTGAAAGCAAAGTTGAAGAGGGCATCGAGGAGGCGAAAGGAGCAAGATAGACTTTAGATATTGGCTAAGGCTTCCTTAGCCTAGCATAGCACTTGATGGAGAACACTCAGCCCAAATTTCAAAAAAATTGGGACGCTTTTTGCATTTTTGGAATTTTTGGGCCAAAGCACAGGTTTTTCTACCCAATGCGCCACGCCACCTGGCACTCGCTTTTGATGAAGGCCTCCAAATGAGGAAAAATAAGAATTTCTGGATTTTTCATGAAGAAATATGCATGCTTACCAATGGCCAAGAAATTTTGACAAGTTTTGAGCCCCCAAAAGGGTCAAAAACACCCTAAAAATGACCTTTCTACCTCTATTTGGACACACAGGCAACAGTGTTGGGAAAACTCACTTTGGGAGGGGCAAATGGAGGCAAAGTTCAAAAATTATACTTGTTCTAGAAAGTAGATAGGCAGACCTTTCCAACAAGCACACTTGGAGAAAATTTGGACACCAGGAAGGCCTCCAAAAGTGGCTGCAAACAGGCACTACGCATAGGGAAATCAACGTGACACATTGGGGAAATTTTGCTCAGTTTGACCAAAAATACTCTGTTTTTTGCCTAGTTTCTTGACAGTTTGACTTTTCTTCTTCTCAATGTCAAATCTTGATGTAATTTAATTTAAATTGATGGATCCTGATGTAATTATGTCAAATTTTCACTCATGGAGGTAGATTCGTCTATCAAAAAGTAGTTTGCAACTGAATGAATCAGTTCCCTAGTTTCTAGAGGCACTGCCTAATTTTTAGTTCTCAGTTTAGAATTAGTTAGAACAGCTCCTAAATTTATGAGCTCGACCCCTAGAGGCTAGGATGAGTTATTTTTTGTCTATATCTTGTGATTTTTCAGTCATTAGCAAGGTTGGACTTTTGGAAAAGTTTGGATCTTCATTGTATACTCATATCAGCAATTTTGGCTAAGGAATAGACCAGGGTTTGCAACACTCTATGGGATTCATGTGGCATCTTGCTTGGATATTGTGTTTCCTTCTGTAAATGTAAGTTTACTTGTGTTTTATGTATGCCATTCTCTCTCTTATTTCATCTTAACTAAAACAAACAAGGATAAAGGTAGAATCCGTTGAAATTTGCAGTGCTCTACTTAGGGTTTGCTTAATTATCTATGTTTTCAGCTATTTGAAGAGGATCCCTGAGGTTTTATTTCCCTCTTCAACTCCTCATCTGTCTAAAGCTCTCCATTTCATTCAATCTAAATTATCAAATCAATTTCCTACCTGGTCCCATTGAGATCTCTGCAAAACTGAGCCTCATTCCCCAGACCCAAAATTTGCCTTTCCATTTGAGCCAATAAAACATCATCAAACTCAATCAAACCATTTTTCGCACATACCTAGCCTAAAATCAGTCTCCATTCAAGTCATCTCAAGCCTCATTGATCATTTTTTGCTGATATTGACAAGGAGAGAGCCCTCTCTCGACCCGGTAGGGCTAGCTACCAGGTTAAGCGTGGTTTGATGTTACCCTAGATCCTACCTTTCTCAGCTTGAGGTAAATTTAGGCACTAAAATAGTGGCAACCATACTGGGGAGAAAATCTTATTTGTTTGTTAGTGTTCTTTTTTTATAAACTACAGACGGAGCCTAAAGTTATGCCAGGAAGCCTTTGAATTGCACATTGCTTTGTGAGTGCATAAGTAGATGAATGCTGCTTCAGTTAATCTGCAATCTAGTTTATAAACTGAACATCTGATCTAAATGATCACCCCAGTACATGTATCAAGTTAGATCTGATTGTTGATGGTGAACAACGATTAGACACAGGAAGGCTAAAATCATTCACCTGGCAACTCCAGTGTCGAAGAATCCCAAGCTTCAGAATTTTTATGGCAACTCCACTCTTCAAGAACCAGTAGCCTGAAGGATTTCTTGGTGAATTCATTGTTATAGAAATGGTTTCGCTGGATTGAAGGTATGCTCCCATGAGCTGAGATCACATTCCATGTTTTCCAAATAAAACTCCTAAGGTAGATTGGCAAAGGAATTTGCCTATGTTTAAAGATGATGATAGGAAGGATGTTGCTTTACATCTGGTTAGATTTCACATACATATTCGCAAGTTGAAGGTTGATTTTCCTAAAGATTGCTTGATGAAGATATTCATGGCCACTCTGGAAGGTGAAGCCCGATCTTGGTATGAAAGTTTGTCGCCTACTTGTATTTACTGTTTGAAATATTTTCATACCATGTTCTTTGAAAGGTATAAAGAATATTATCCATCATTAAATTTAGTTCAGAACTGTTGCAAACATGCTTATAGTTTTATTGAAAGTCTTGAGAAAGTTTATGACGATGATAACTTCATGGATGATGAGATCATGGAAGCTCTGTACAAAAATCCATTTCAGCAGCATAAATGGAACTTAGAGGATACTCATCAAGATGCACATGAAACTTTGCAGCAAGATCAAGATCTTAGTACAATGGAAAATGATGAAGGAGAGGGTTTTATTTTAGATCTGTCCATAGATGAAGACAGTATGCAAGAAAGTCAAGTTTCAATTTCAGAATGTGATAAAGTCAAGCTGACCAATTCATATTTATATTTAGATCGTGATGATCAAGAGTACCTTGTGCTGAATCCCGTGAAGGAGAACTCTGCTGTTGAGATCATCTGGAAAGAAGAAGATAGAGTTATTGACCCAAGTGTTCTCATTTTGTTAGAACAAATCCTTCATGAGGATGTAATCTAGTCATTTTATGAAAAACAAGATGAGACCTTTGTTCAAGTAAGTGAAAAAACTTCTTTCAATAACTCAATGGTAAATGATAATTTGGTTGCCATGTCATATGAAGATGATCAACAATGTTCTCAAATTTCAAAAGATCAGGAAATTGAGGACTGCCAATCAAGTTTTTCATGTTTAGAAATGTTATTTCAAGAAGACAATACTTACTTGAGCAAAAGGAAACAAAAAGTCTTATCTCCTTTGTCTGAAGATGAGATAGATCGACTCTTGAAAGGTCAAGTTACAGCCAAAGCTAATGTAGGTTTGCAGTGTGAACATGGTCAAGAAGGTGTTGGTGAAACTTCTTTCTCTTTTGAAAATGATGACAGTCTTGACATTAACCTTATAGATCAGCAAAAACATAATATTTTCTTTCATGAAAATGATAAGGCTGTGATGTTTGATAACCTTGAAGATTGTTTTCTGTTTAAGAATGACCTAGACCATGAAATTGAGGAATATGAGCCTGAGAGAGACAATATGCCAGAATTTCTCATGCTTGAGGAATTTACATCTAACACTCAGATAGTAGAAGCTAATACTTCTCTATGCCTTCCCATCACTCAGCAAATAGTTGTTCTTTCAGATCAGAATGAAGGGAGTACTTGTATTTTTGCTGCTGGATCTCAAGCCAAGCTAGTGCTTCATGACTTTCAAGATCCTTTTGACATTCTTTTGTAAGCACTAGAGAAGATGAATGTTGCCTGATTCGTTATCATAAGCCTTGGTTTTATTTTTTATTGTGAGTTGCTTACATGTACATCGTTCTACCTACTCGGGGAAAGAGAGAGCAGAATTTCAGTATGTAGCCATCTGCTGGATTGGTTACATTGGAAGGCCCACTTCACATGATTGTACATATTTCATCAGTAGGTAGGTGGTTGTCATCATGATTTGAAGCCCTCAAATCGCGATGGACTAATGCCATTAAAAAGCTTTGTAAGTACTAATTTCAGTTAAGTAGGTCTTGATTCATTTTTGTTTTAGTCAGTTTCAAAATAGTTTCAGAGAAAGTGTGTACTGTCATCATTCATTCAGTTTGGGGCCCGAGGTGAAGGCTATAAAACTGAATTTTCATTTTAGTTTTGGTTTGGTTTGTTTGAGTCAGGTCTTTGATTCAATTTTAGTCTTGAGTCATATTTCAGTCCTAAAATCGAGTCAAAAGTCTAGTTTTGGTTTGTCGAAGTTATTGACTCCATAGCCCAATGGACGAAGGCACTGCCTGCTTTCCCAGAGATCTGTAGTTCTTGGCACCTCCAAGGAGCTACCATCCCCATTGGAGCCAGTGTTAGTGTCAGTATCTTCATCCCTCCATCAGAGATCAAATTCTCTTGTTGCATTGCATATTAGGTGTCTTGCTCATTCAGTTGCATTCCATTAGGAGCATGGATCATCTGATGATATTGGCCTGTTGTAAATTCCCCCTCATACCCTTTACTTGCTGGCCCATTTACATTCGTTAAGATCATCTGCAGTCATTTTTTGTCTTTAAATCTGCAAGAGACATTTTTAAGGTTTCAGTTTCATTAGGTATAGGGTTTCATTAAAAAGGTCTTCAAAATGTCCAATAACAGTGAGCAGGCACATGAGGAGGTTGAATAGAGTTCCAGTACCAATAAATTTCATAGTCACATGCTCAGAAATGTATTTCTCCTCAAAACCCTGTTTTGAGGAAAAATAGAGTATTTTACGTTTTTATTGTATAAATTGATGTAATTTTAGTTCTTTCATATGTAAATAACTTCAGTGGAAACCTTGGTCACCTTGCCAAGCTTCATCTGCTCCATCCCCTACAAGGAAAACAAAAAATCAAGTCATTCAGTTCGTCAAAGGCACAAATAAAGTAAACTACCCAGAAAACAGAGTTGAAAAAGTAAGTCACAATGCAAACATTACAAAAGTGGGTTTTATGAATGAAAAATCAAAAGCTCTTGTATATAAATCATTTTTCATGATTCAAAATGCTCATTTGCATTCAAGAAGAAAGATTGAGCGAGAGAAGGTTGTGTTGAACAAAGGGAGCAAAATTGCAGCAAAACTGTGCAAGTTCGTGGGCGCGGCGCATTGGGCCGGCCTCCACAATGTAAAAAATACACTGGCGCGATGCATATAAGTGGTGCGGTGCGTTGGGTTTGTGGCGTGGAACATAGAGCTGCAAGCCTGATTTCACCATAAACTCCCTCAAATTTCCAAAATTTCTCAATCCTATGGTGTGCAAGTAAGTCTAGAGTTCTTCCCTTACTAGTGAAAGGGTTTTTCTTAGAATTTATGGTGGTTTAGTGTGTAAAATCTCAAACCCTACCTCTTTGCAATTTTGCTCATAAACAATTGCCTAGGGTTTGTATTTATGTTTTTGCTACCAATTCTATTCCATCACTCCCTCACTCTTTCACTCCTCCATTCAATTTTCAGTTTCATCCACTCATTCCTTAATTCCCATATTCCTAAAAAAGCATTCACCCCTATCCCCAATTCCCATTTTCCCAAATCCTAAACTACAAAATCCCCAAACCCTAATTGTTGTCCCTACGCTTACATACTATTCCCTAAAACCCCTATTTCCCAAAAACCTGTTATAACATTCCTAAAACCCCTCATACCCTCTCCCTCCACAGTCCCTCATACATTCTTACCCTTGGTGGCAGAAAACTAAAAACACCATAAATATCTTTATACTCATCAAGAAAACTCATACATTAACAAACATGGAGTCCAATCCTTCCTATGACCGAAATGAAGAGACACACAGTGACTCTCCTATAGAAATGCATGCACCAAGGAGACCTCACAAGGGTTGCAAACATATACGAGAGGAGCCTACTTCACTTGCCGAGCTACAGGCCTACCCTCTTGCTATGACATGCTTCCAACACCAATCCTATTATTAGTTCTGTGAGATGGTTGCTAGACTCCAGTATCATCATGAGTCCAGGTTGTTTGTGCTTCATCTACATAATGGCCAAGCCACTCTAGCTGGTGTGACATTCACCCTAACACCGGAGTCTATTTCTCTAGCAACAAGCATTCCTAATGTCGAAGAGTAGTGTAATAAAAAGCAGCAAATTGACAGGGAACGTTATGAGCCATACATCAAACTCGGTTATTTGAGACAACTCAGTAGAGTTTTTCCCTTTCGGTACCTGAAAGACTCATATGCTCCCTTAATGAAACTCATAATTAAGTATTTCAGTGGTGAGGGGCGGTTTTCTCGCCTATATGCCTATCACATCAGATTGTTGATGCACTTTACCAGGGTGAGAATGATGAATCTCCCCTACTTCATGTGCCGAAATATTGAGAAGATGACCACTCTAGTACGATAGAAGACTCCTCAACAACAGTTTAATAGTATATATCATTTTGCACTCATCAAAATTGTGGTCATGCATTAGCTTGGTTTGCAGGGCATATCCTGGGAGGATTTCATTTCTCATGAGTTCTTCACAGCTCCTCAGGTACCTCCAGAGGCTTTTCATGAGACAGGTGGACCTTCACATCAGCAGGAGGGTCATGAGACATAGACCACTAGTGTGTCGGTGTTTGTCACCTATCAAAAGGGCACTAGACGGTTGTTTGCAGTAGTAAAGCGAGTATTATCTCCACCTGAGGTGGAACGGGTCTCGCTTCCTCCATCAGCAGAGCAAGTTCAAGACAAGGGCAAGAGTCCATTACATGATGAGGGGCCTTCAGGTGAGCAGGAGATTGATTTCATTCTCATTCAGGATGATGACACTGATTTGGGCCTACAAAGCTCAAAGCTCAAGGAGGTCATCCGAGAGAAATAGGAAAACATCAATGCTTTTTCCCTAAACCTAGAAAGAGCTAAGTGGATAATAAAGTACCTTGAGCAAAGAAACAAGTAGCTAGAGGACCAAAAAACCATTATGGAGTTGCAAAACATACAAGAAAACCGCCAAGCTGCCAAGAAGAGGAAAGTGAAGCTCACATCACTTGAGAAAGAAATCAATGTTGATCGAAAATCTTGGCTTGAAAGAGTGAACATCCACTTAGAAAGGTTTCTATAGAAGGCTAACAGGGAGAAAACAATGTTGAAGCATATGGCCTACCATTACGTGGCAAGAAATAAAAGTTGCAAGGCAAGAATCAGAAGCTTGAAAGCAAAGTTGAAGAGGGCGTCAAGGAGGCGAAAGGAGCAAGATAGACTTTAGATATTGATTGAGGCTTCCTTGGCCCAACACAGCACTTGATGGAGAACACTCAGCCCAAATTTCAAAAAATTTGGGACGCTTTTTTCATTTTTGGAATTTTTGGGCCAAAACACAGGTTTTTTTACCCATTGCGTCACGCCACCTGGCACTCGCTTTTGATGAAGGCCTCCAAATGAGAAAAACTAAGAATTTTTGGATTTTTCATGAAGAAATATGCATGCTTACCAATGGACAGGAAATTTTGACAAGTTTTGAGCCCCCAAAAGGGTCAAAAACACCCTAACAATGACCTTTCTACTTCTATTTGGACACACAGGAAGCAATGTTGGGAAAACTCACTTTTGGAGGGGTAAATGGAGGCCACATTCAAAAATTCCACTTGTTCGGGAGAGTAGATAGGTAGACCTTTCCAAAAAGTACATTTAGAGAAAATTTAGACACCAGAAAGGCCTCCAAAAGTGGCTGCAAACAGGTGTTATGCATAGGGAAATCAGCACGGCGCATTAGGGAAATTTTGCTCAGTTTGACCAAAACTACTTTGTTTTTTGCCTAGTTTCTTGACAGTTTGACTTTTCTTATTCTCCATGTCAAAATATTGATGTAATTTAATGTGAATTGATGGATCTTTATGTAATTATGTCAAATTTTCACTCATGGAGGTAGATTCATCTATCAAAAAGTAGTTTGCAACTGAATGAATCAGTTCCCTAGTTTCTAGAGGCAAGCTGTTCCACTGCCTAATTTTTAGTTCTCAGTTTAGAATTAGTTGGAATAGATCCTAAAATTATGAGCTCGACCCCTAGAGGCTAGGATGAGTTATTGTTTTTCTATATCTTGTGATTTTTCAGTCATTAGCAAGGTTGGACTTTTGGAAAAGCTTGGAGCTTCATTGTATACTCATATCAACAGTTTTGGCTAAGGAATAGACCAGGGTTTGCAACACTCTATGGGATTCATGTGGCATCTTGCTTGGATATTGTGTTTTTGTTTGTAAATGTAAGTTTAATTGTGTTTTATGTATGTCATTCTCTCTCGTATTTCATCTTAACTAAAACAAACAAGGATAAAGGTAGAATCCTTTGAAATTTGCAGTGCTCTACGTAGGGTTTGCTTAGTTATCTATGTTTTTAGCTGTTTGAAGAGGATCCCTGAGGTTTTCTTTCCCTCTTCAACTCCTCAGCTGTCTAAATCTCTCCATTTCATTCAATCTGAAGTATCAAAGCAATTTCCTACCTTGCCCCATTGAGATCTCTGCAAAACTGAGCCTCATTCCCCAAACCCAAAATCTGCCTTTCCATTTGAGCCAGCAAAACATCATCAAACTCAATCAAACCATTTTTCACACATAACTAGCCTAAAATCAGTCTTCATTCAAGTCATATCAAGCCTCATTGATTATGTTTTACTGATATTAACAAGGAGAGAGCCCTCTCTCGACCTGGTAGGGCTAGCTACCAGGTTAAGCGTGGTTTGACGTTACCCTAGATCCTACCTTTCTCAGCCTGAGGTAGATTTAGGCACTAATAAAAATGACCTCCCATTTCCATTCTGGAAGAAGAAGAGGCTACAACAAACCAGTTGGATGCTTATGAGATGCTTTCACCTACTGACAGTCCAAACATCTTTCAACAAACTCAACCACCTATTTCTTCCAGTTTGGACAATGATAGAACTTCTTAACAACTGTAAAAGTCTTATGGTATCCTGAGTGACTTGAATATGGCTTGACATGAAACTCCTTGAAGATAATCTTCTTGATCTCACTAATATATGGCACATAAACCATGTTCCTGAATCTCACCAAGCCATCTGCCATGAGGTGATACTCCTCATCCCTATCACCTTTTGTTATAGACATATTTGGGCATTGCAACCCCAATCACATATGTCCATAAACCAAGGGCTTCTAAGGCCCTAAAAGTGTTGTTTCATACCCTAAAGGAACAAGGTCAGTGGATTACATCATTTCCCAAAAGTTCTCCCTGAAAAACTACTCAGAATTGGTCAAAACTAGACAATCTCACCTGCTCCATGGTCAGGGTGCGATGCATCTCACCTATTGCACATGGGGGGTGCAATGCATACTGAAATTCCCTTCTATAGGGTGCGATGGGCGAGAGTAGACAAATGGTAGAGGTAGTTTTATAGGTGGAAACCCAGGGAATCTTCTAGAAACCGATCATATGACACTTGCCTATCTGAATTCACCCAGGGATGAGTAAGAGATCATGAAATCTCCAAGTGGAACTAAGAACTATCAGAGAAATGACACTAATCAAAATCCTAGAAACTGACTCACCCACATGCAAATATCTATATATGGATCCCTCATCTTAGAGATCCAAAGGCTGGAATTTCATATTTTGTAAGGAAGTGTTGTTGGTTTCTCTATGAAACAACATAGTGTTGGGTGATCTAGATTTTCATGAGGTGAAGAGGGCTTTCATGTTGGGAGGATGGTGTTGGGTCAGACCGCTGGGTTGTAATCCTCTCTTATACTACTTCTATCAATAAATCTATTTGAGTTTTCCTCCATATTCTTTTATATTTCTGAATCTTGTATTACTATATGCATTTGTATGGTTAATATACATCTGATCCTATATTGTTTATGGTTATAGATCTCTATTCTTTGATGGTATTATGGTGCTTTGACTCTACAGGTGTTCTTTGAAGTGGGACAAGTGAGGAAGGAGTGGTAAATCTCTATCAAAGGAGGAAGGAAAAAAGCAAGGAGCCAAGTGAAAGACTGAGGTTGGTACTCTCTGCTTCTCTCTCATCTATCTCTCATAAAGGAAAACATAAGTAACTTTAGGTTTTTTGTTTCTAAGATAGCTACCTGTCTTAGTGGGACTAGCAGCTCTGAATGGACACTAGTTTTCCCGGTAACAAAATGGAAACTCCACTGGGGAGCAAATAGTTTGATTGTTAGTCACTGTTGTTTGCTTTATAAACCACAGATGGAGCCTGAAGTTAAGCCAGCTAGCCTTCAAACTGCTTTTTCTATGAAACTGCAAAGTAGATCAACGCTGCTTCAGTCAATCTCCAGGTTGGTTTATGAATTGAACATCTGACTTGCAAACATCCTAAGTGCCCCGGTGGTAGCTCAAATAACCTCATTAGATCAGCCCCTATAGTTTGTATTTACTACCTATCATTAGCTCAGCCTAAATCCCTGAAGTTAGCTGCAAACTGATAGTGAAAACCAAGCTCAGTCTCATCCCTGGACCATCGCACTGTCTCTCATTGGCAACCTGGATGCTTCACACCTCCCATGTGTTGCAGGTGAGATGCATCCCTATTTCCCTATGTTACAGGTGTGATGATTGAATGATACTATTTCTGCCTCCAAATTTTGGTTTTTTCTTCATCGTCTTCAGCTTTATTCAATAGTTTTGATGTCTATGATTAGTACATCATTGTTGAAACTCTCTTCCTTTGCATTATCTAGCATCCATCGATAAAGAATTGTGAATATTTTTTTTATGTATTTTTCATCATTTATAGTTCTCCTTTGCAAACAGTAGCTTAATCGAACTGTCATCTTCTGATCTAAAAGTGTCGCAAGTGTTGTTTTCAGTCAAAGAAAAGAGTGTCGTAAAGTCTTCCTCTTTTAGATAGTCAATTACACTTTTGCCATTGTATTTGATTTGAATAATCAATTCTTTGAAGTGTCGAAAGCAGTTTTCAAGTCGAAATTGAAAGTGTCGTCTTAGTCTTCGTTTCATTTTTGAACAAGAAATTGCTAATGTGTCACTTTGAGAAAAGATAGTTCAGATCTGTACTTAGTTTTCTTTTTCTCATTCTCACGTTAAGGAAACTGAAAAACAAATACTTGCATGTGCATTTGCATTTAGACTACATGCGGAAATTGATTTAGGACAGTGCATATTAGTGTGTGCTCTCTGCTCTATGTTGAAAGAATTTTATTTCTCTTTTCTTAGTAGCTAGGATTTTCATTGCAAAAAAGAAAGTAAACAATTGTTTATCATCTTAGATTGCATATTTAGGAATTGTATATCTACATCACACTATGAACCTTAAAGGAAAACTTCTTAAGAAAGATCAAGTGTAAAATAAACCTCAATGAACATAAAAACATTTTGGAACCTAATGCACAACATCTAGAAGTCTAGGCTAGAGATGCATTCTGGCATCGTAAAGCCTGGTAATTATCATTTTCATCGTAGGTTGGGTGATTCCTCCTCCTTGATACAACAAGTTCTAGTACAGACTTGTGCTCCCACGTACCATTGAGTATATATTGGAAGACCACAATAGGCTATATCCTTTATCCTTAGGAAGCCATGTCTGTCGCCCTATCGATCGCAATGCACTGAACACAGCATTCGAGAAGATTGACTACCGTACGTAAAAAGTATTCTGTAGTTTTGTGATTGGTTTGGTAATCCCTCTATCTAGATTTCTAGAGTAGTCACTTTCGTTCCTTTTCAAACTCCTTAAAAGAAAAGGTCCATCTGAGCACTTGTCACTTCAGGTTCATTAAAAATTGAAGGTGACTAGAGTCATCTTTAGCTTTTTCTCGACTCTTTAAAATTGAAAAAGCAAGTTGTGTCAAAGCGCCATAAAATTTATTTTACTCGGAATAACATCATTGTTCCCTCGTTGGTCTTAGGTTGAGAAAATGGAGTACACCAATCAAGGATTTCCCCTTGGGGAGAATCCTAGTCCCTTCTCCTCTTGGGGAGATGTTGGTGCTCCTCATATGGCTACTTTGTCCATTCCAGGACTTACAATCGGTCTGCCAGTATGGCTTTTCTCAAGCACTGTCATTCAAAACACCGTAATTCCTGAGTAATCAAATCAGCAACTAGATGATACTAGAGTTACCTTCCAACCTTCTACTTTGTTTGTTTCTCCCTCTTCTTCTTGCTCTTCTCTTGGTGAAGCTAGTAACACTAAAAACCAAGTAATTGAGAAGAAGAAGAAAGGGAAGAAGAAGAAGAAGAAGAAGAAGAAGCCAATGGTGAAAGGGGGCAACCATGCATCTTTTGGAAAAAATCCACACAGTGCACCATCCAAACCTAAATCTCCATGTGTCATTTTCAAAGGGGACCACTATCATCGAGATTGTCCTTGCATCCATGGATCTTAAGGGACTGGTCTCCTCCATTGCACAATCTGGTGTCTTCCACCTCTGACGATCATGTTGAGAGCACACTATCAACTAGTGAAAATGAAATCAATGGATAGAAAGGAAGACCTAAATTTCCTTGTAGACTGTGTGAAGGCGATCATGCCCTCCACCGTTGTCCATTCCTGGACGAAGCTAAAAGAGTCTTGGATAACCGTCTTGCTTCACTGCAGTGGCTTCCTCCTCGATACAAGAAACTCTTGCCGAGTCCATCGCTAGTTGAAAATCTAACTGACACACCTTTGTTGTCAGTCAAAGCACCTATCGTTGAAGATAAACCCTCTGAGTCCACACCGGACCAAAGTCAACAGGTTAAGATGATAGTCAACCCAGTCTTGTTTTCACAAGGTCCACCTTCAGATGATACAGTCACGAAAGAGAATGAAAATGACACCATTCAAATTCTTTTTGTTAACACAGAATCCGATGAACCTGGGGGAAATCTACCTGTTCCTTTACTGTAGGAAGGAATTTCATCAGAGATTCATCCAGCCATCTATTCGATCCCTCCTCCAAGCAATCTAGTCGTTTCCTTTGATTGGAATATACTAGGGAGACCCCACTTACCATCTAATGTACCATTTCGAATCATAGTACAAGCTTACAAAATGATCATGGCTGGTACTATCATAGATGAAGGGGCTTCTGTGAGTATCCTTTCCTCAACTACTTAGAAAGCGGTTGGTTCACCATCGCTTCTGCCTGAGATTCGAAATCTGTCAGGCTTCAATAAAGGAACCAATCGACTATTAGGGATCCTTCCAAATTTGCCTATAACTTTGAGAAGGAAAACCATTTATCTGAATGTGATGGTAGTCTAAGGCCCATTAGATTACAATCTACTCCTTGGACGTGACTACATTTATAGCATGGGAGCTATTGTTTCCTCACTCTTTAGGGTGATGTGTTTCCCGTATGAAGGCAGAATGGTCCAGCTCGTAGACCAGCCTTCATTCCCTAGTTCAAACATGGCTAATAGTCAAATACCATCCCTAACTGGTCTTTTTGCACAAGGAATGTCTCATCAACCTCCATTCCATCCACCTGATGACTATGAGTGATTTGGTGAATATGGCTAAACCCAGGGGGCATGTGCCCTAGTCTTCTTCGGCAGGAAAACCCGAGGTATAAGGTAGGTTTTCGCGTAGGATATATGACTAGTCTGACACACCTGTCCATTTAGGAAAATTGGATTAGATTGGAAAAGGATTCCCTCATCAAACGTTATGTGAGTGGAAGCTCCCACCATTCACCTGTGTCTATTTTGATGGACAAAGCCAAGGAAGTGTTTTGTCTGCAAATGCAGATGAAACAACCTTGCTTTAATGCAAGAACTTCCATATGGTAACCTGGAAACTCTACTTCTCTTTATACCTGGGGGCATTCAAACCTTTTTCATGTGAGTGAAAAACGACCTTTTATTTTCTTAGTTTGTAGGCTTATTTTCTTAGTTTGTAGGCTCTCAACCCTTTAACCTTGTAGGCTGGTCATTCCTAGCTTGCATACAAAAGGCTCTAGAACAAAGTTGCGCATGGGGCAAGCTCCCTAAAAAATGAACCTACTAATGAGAGACATCCTTATTATACAATTGGCACGAGCAATGTTTCCACAAAGTTCAAGCTCGTTAAAAAATAAACCTAGTTATGAGCAATGTTTCCACAAAGTTCAAGCTCGTTAAAAAAATAAGCCTAGTTATGAGCATATTTTCCCCCAGAGTTTAAGCTCATTAAAAAAGGAACCCATCTTTTGGTAAATAACCTTTGTGATCACATTGCTATCAGCTTTTGAGCCTTGGTCGTGTTCTTACAATCACCTCCGCTTTTTAGCTGATCATCCGCCTCCACTTGATTGTTTACCCTTTTGAGGAACAGTTGCGGCGAGTGATTCTGTTAGCCACCTTCTTTACACTACCATGATTGAAAAGTTCCAAAACTTACCTGGAACCAGCTGCTACCCGAAAATATCACTCGTTCCTCAAAGACAAGTCTCTTTTAAGCTCTTTTTAGACTCGTAAAATATAAAAAGATTGCCGAGAAATTGGCCTCTCCAGCTTGTTAAAGTGATTGGAAATGCCATCCCTTCTCTATATTTTAATATTTTTGGACCTAAGGGATCATTACACAAAAATATCGAGCACTTATCTTTTTCAGCTCGTTAAAGTGATCAGAAAAGTCGTCCCTTTCGTATTATTTTATACTTTTTTGGACTTAAGGGATTATACTACGAAAAGGTTTACTAGAGTTTCCTTTTCATCTCTTTTCAGACTCTATAAAACTAAAAAGGACGGAGTTGTCTTTTTCATTAAACTTGTTAAAACAATAGTGAAAAACTTGTCCATTACAGACAAGAGCGAGTTTCACTGTCGCTAGGCTCGCTAAAACATAGTGATAGGTTTGCCTGAAGGGAAAATTATAGAACAAGCATATGTTATCCTCCTCAAGCTTGAAACAAATAAAGAGGTACTGGTCAGAAATGACTGGGGAAAAATTGGGAAGAAAACTTGAAGAACTTTATTGGTAGTAAGTCACTCTTGAACATGACACTTTCACTCTGTTATGAAACCAACTCAAGAGAAGATAGAAAAGATAGATCAATGCCTTATAATTCATCCTCTTCAAGGGGGAAACCTCCTTTACATTACATAAATGAACAATTCTTCGATGATACAAATGAAAATACCTCCTTTCTATATATAGGAGTCTAAGGGGTCATTATATAATCAGAGCCTACATAACAATAATAATGTAAGGGCACAATAATAACAATAGTGGGCTTCTATGGGGCACAATAGTAACAATATGGGCACTACATGGGTACATCAATATAATAAGGGGGTTGTACTAATAATAATAAGGGGTTACTCTAGTAGTATAGGGGCCTAACATGCCCCTCTCCTTCAAAAAGTGTTGTCCTCAACGCTTGAGTAGTTCTTGATGCTTCTTGTCCACCAATGTGGAATCTTCAGCATGTAAGTTCATCCACTTAATAAGATACTCCGAAATTGATTGATTTCGTAGCTGTCGGGTTCTTGTTTCTGTGACTGCTCCAGGTTCCAATATGATTTTTCCTTCCTCTTCAATTTCTGCCAATATTGTTTCAATTGGGATCTTTTGCAACCTTTGAATAAGTGGCCATATTTCTTCGTCCTTCTTCCATTCATCCATTGCTTCATTTATCCAATCTGGTTGGATAATAGAAATAACACAAAACAATGGTTCCACATCCCCATCCTTTCTTGAGAGTGCATCAGCAATAAAATTTTGCTTCCATTTTCTATAGATGATGTCAAAGTCATAACCCAACATATTTGTGACACATTTTTTCTGTTCTTGTAAAGATAATAGTTGTTCTAAAAAGTATTTAAGACTATCATGATCCATTTTTACCTGAAGTGTCTTCCTGTTCGGTAAGGTCGCCATTTTCTAAGTGCATGTAGTATTGCCAACGTTTCCTTCTCACAAATAGCTTGCCTGAGATGTAGTAGTAAAAATACCCACTCACCTACATTAAAACATTTTTCACTACAATGTTGATCTACCTGTTGTTTCATTCGATTTTGCACCAAAGTGGCATTATCCTTTAAAAGTTGGAGAACTTGTTGTTGATGCACAATGTGATCTTTCACCACTTGAACCTTTTTCTTCTTATATGTCTTTCTATCTTTAGAGTTTGAGGAGTGATAAATTCTTCCAATCCTTTACAAGATATGGTCGGATTCATTTCTTGATGCTCGATGTGATCTTTCACTTCTTGAACATTTTTCTTCTTGATATGTCCTTCTATCTCGATAGTTTGGGGAGTGGTAATTCCTGCCAATGCTTTACAATATATGGTCTGATTCATTTCTTCTATCTCTGGGGTTGGATCTTGGCGTATATCCTCTTATTTTGATATTTCTTGATCCTTTTCTTCCTCCTCTTAATACTCTATGTAAAATAATTTCTTCTCAACGCACTTATGACCTTTAGTGCATTTGCTATCACAATTGTAACAAAGCCCTTTTTCTCTTTTTCTTCCAATTGTTGTGGTGTAACCCTTGTAGGTCGTGGAAGGCTAGCAGAAACAACACTTCCATCTTCATAGCTATGAGGGGTAGAATTCATTGTTGCCATAATTTTACTTTCTAGTATGTCACAAAGCCCTTTTACTCTTTCCAATTGTTGTGGTTTTGCTCTTTGTATCCTCATAATGTGCTATCATTTCCTCTGTGAGAATTGACCACGTAACAAGTCGTTTACGAGAGAGAGCAAAGCCATTGATACCATACAAACTGATTTTGGTTCCAAATATAAAGTTGTCATACGTACCTTTTGTGTGTTTTGCACATTATTGAGATCGAAAAATTGCTCCATTTGTAATATCCATGTTGCGGATCCTTGCCATCAAAATTCTTCATATCAATTTTTGGAATATGGTGGGTCTTCGATCCAAAATTAGAGTCTATGGAATCATGATTAACATTTCTTTTGTTCTCATCATGAGTTTCCCTTACTACCCTTTCACCCTTAGTGACCCTTTCTTGTAGCAACTTATTCAT
>APFE030967968.1:0-30073 GCA_000404065.3 Pinus taeda | reverse complement strand
TTTGAGATCCAGTGGGAAATCTCTGTGTATATGTGTTTTATGTGTTATGCTCTTGCATTTTTATTTTTCCTGTGATTTAGAATTCGTATGCAGGTAATTTTTGTACGAGGTTAAAATGGTAGAGGGGTAGAAAAGCATATTATGTTGCCTAATTATGATTTTTTAGATGAATTGAAAAATTTCTGTATCAAAATCCCTTTGTTACAAGCCATTAAGGAGATTCCAATTCTATATGAAATAATAAAGGAGTTGAGCATGAAGAAGCCAGAGAGAAAAATAAAAGAAATAAAAAGAATTCATCTAGCAAGAAAAATAGTAGACATAATGATGGGAAAAATTGCCATACAAAAATATGTAGATTCAGGAAGTCCAGTTGTAAAAACATATATCAATGGAGTTGAAATTCCGAATACATTGACTGATTTAGGAGCAATAATAAACATCATGAGCAAACAAACCATGGAACAACTCAAGCTTCCTAATCTTCTTTATGCACCTACATTATTGCAATTGGCAGATAGATCTGTAATCAAACCAGATGGAGTGTGTTTCAGTGTCCTTAGACTCTTGGGAATACCCTGTTGATTTTATGATATTAACCCCTAAGAACAATCTAGGAGGACATCCACTTATATTAGGAAGACCTTGGCTTGCTACAACTGATGCTTTCATTAGCTGTAGATATGGTGATATGTATATCTCTGATGGTAACTCAACTAAGAAATTCACTCTATATCCTCCAGCAAGAACAATCACAGATATAGATGACAAAGAATGGATTGATGATGAAAATGATATTTAGCCTCTCTTTACTACTTCAACCATTAGTGAAGATAGTCAAATATTAAATATAATAGAAAATTTTGAATCATCTCCATAATATGAACATGATCAATTTCAAGAAAAATCCAATATTGAATATTTGTCATCTAGGCAGATGTCTCTTTATTCTATGGAAAAATTTGGTAGCTCTACAGTTGAAATATTTCCAGGGAAAACATTAAACATAAACAATAATTTGGAAAAATTACAACAGGGAAAGCTAATCAAAACATTACAACAACATTATTCTGCATATGCATGGGAATACACTGACATGAAAGCAATTAGTCCTAAGACTTGTATACATCACATATACATTGAGGAAAATTGTAAACCTATTAGACAACCTCAAATAAGGATGAATCCAAATCTTAGGGAAATTGTGAAAGATGAGTTGCAAAAATTGTTGAATGTAAATTTCATTTACCCAATTTCAAATAGCTAGTGGGTTTCTCTTTTAGTGATTGTGCGCTAAAGAATGGTAAATCGAGGGTATGTATTGAATATCGAGAATTGAATAAAGCTACCCTCAAAGATCATTTTACTTTTCCCTTTATAGATCAAGTGTTAGATACATTAGCAGATAAGAAGTATTTCTCATTTTTGGATGGTTTTAGTGGATACAATCAAATTCAAGTGGCACCTGAAGATCAAGATGAAACCACATTCACCTGTCCATGGGGAACTTATGCCCATCGAGTACTTCCTTTTGGATTGCAACATTCCAAAGAGTAGTATTAGGAATTTTTTCTGATCTAATACATGATTGTGTTGAGGTGTATATAGATGACTTCATAATTCATGGGAATACATTTGAAGAATCTTTAGAAAATTTGGAAAATTTTCTTAAAGGATGTAAGGAAGCAAACCTTTCACTAAGCCATGAAAGATGTTTTATGATGTTTACAGAAGGGATTTCTTTAGGACATCCCATTTTAGGAGATGGAATTAAAGTTGATAAATCTAAAGTTGAAGTCATTTCTAAACTATCAATTCCAAGTTGTCAAAAGGATGTTAGAAGTTTTCTAGGATTCGCAGGATACTATAGAAGGTTTATAGAAAATTTCACTAAACTAGCATCCCCACTCTTCAAATTACTCACCAAATATTGTGAATTCAATTGGAATCCTGATTTCCAGTTGGCATTTGAGACTTTAAAAGCAAAAATTTCTAAAGCACCCATCTTAAGAGGTCCAAATTGGAAACTAACTTTTCACATTTCAATAGATGCTTCAGATACAACTATGGGAGCTGTATTAGGACAAAAAGATTTGATCCCCTATGCCATCTATTACACAAGAAACAATTTGAGTCCCATTGAGTTAAATTACACTATAACTAAAAAGGAAATCTTAGTTGTTGTTCATGTTACCAACAAGTTCAGACATTACATCACAGGCTATGAAATCTTTGTTCATACAGATCACTCTACATTTAGGTACTTAATGAATAAACCTATTACTAATGGCAGAGTTACAATATGGTTATTACTCCTGTAAGAATTCAACATCACTATTCTAGATAGACAAACAAAACACAGTTGCTGATTTCTTGTCTAGAATTCAAAATATCAAAGATGACACTCTAGTTGAAGATAAATTTCATGATGAATATATTTTTGCAGTAACTACTCAAACCCCTTGGTTTGCATATATTGCCAATTACTTGGTCACAAGAAAGTTACCTTCACATTTGTTTCCTAAGGAGAAAAGAAAAATCATTCAAACAAGTGCAAGTTACTCATGGATTACTAATTAATTGTATAAAACAAGTCTAGATCTCATGATCAGAAGATGTGTTCGAGAAGATGAAATGCCTGAAATTCTTAAGGCATGTCATGATGAGCCTTGTGGTGGACACTTTGTTGACAAGAGGACAGCCTATAAAATCCTTCATTTAGGATATTATTGGCCCTCCATCTTTAGAGATGCCAAAGAATATGTCAAAAGGTGTGATCGTTGCAAAAGGGTAGGAAAACCTGCTCCTTTAGATGAAATGCCACTGCAAACTCAGGTACTCATTGAAACTTTTCAAAATGGGCCTTGGATTTTGTTGGACCAATTAATCCTCCATCTAAACAAAAGAAGTATATTTTGGTATGCATTGATTATGTCACTAAATGGGTAGAGGCTAAAGCATTACCTTTTACTAATGAAAAATCTATAGTTAATTTTCTTTTTGAGGACATCTTCACTCATTTTGGTGTTCCAAGAGAAATTATGACAGATTAGGGATCTCAATTTACATCTAAAATGGTGGAAATGCTTGTGGAAGATTACAAGATCAAACACAGAAAGTCTACTCCTTATCATCCACAAGCAAACGGTCAAGTTGAATCTACCAATAAGGTGATTGAATGAATTCTCACTAAGACTGTACATATACACAAAAGAGATTGGGTATAAAGGCTTCCTGAAGCCTTATGGGCCTACAGAACTACATGGAGGAACACAACATGACATACTCCCTATGATCTTATTTATGGGAAGCAAGTCCTATTCCCTATAGAGTTTCAAATCAGAATCTTCAAGATGGTAGTCCAATTGGGATTGGATTTATCAGAAGCATAGAACATAGATTGGAGAAAATCAATGAGCTTGATGAAATCAAGCAAGATGCAGTTCAAAGAACCAGTATAGTCTAGCAGCAAAGGGCTAAATGGCATGATAAGTATATCAAGGAGAAGAAGTTTCAAGCAGGGGATTAGTCACTTTTGTTCAATTCAAAGTTCAAATACTTTCAAGGA
This sequence comes from Pinus taeda, assembly GCA_000404065.3. Taxonomy (NCBI): domain Eukaryota; kingdom Viridiplantae; phylum Streptophyta; class Pinopsida; order Pinales; family Pinaceae; genus Pinus; species Pinus taeda. Next base: position 26,505 of record APFE030967968.1, on the reverse strand, counting down.
AAGTTTCAAACTCACTGGCTTCGGCCATATGAGATTGAAGAAGTTTTTAATAATGGAGCAGTGAGAATAAGGACAATAGATGAAAGAAAGGTACCTCTTCTTGTGAATGGTCTCCACTAACTTAGCTTTTATTTTTCATATATATTTTATATATATAATATATATATTATATATATATATATCATAAAAAATAAAATAAAATGTATAAGTATGAAAACCAATGATTAATTGGCATACTTATACAGGGTGAAATCAAATATTTCTGACATCCTATATTTTCTATTTCCTTTCTATAATAAGTAGTGACATAAAGCTACATTCATTTGCAGTTCATAATCTACAAATCCATTTCATTTTACAGTCTCATTCCATCTCACCCCATTTTCATTTTATTTCATAGTTTTATTCCATCTCACTCCACTTTCATTCCATTTCACTGTCATATTCCATTTCCATTTCATTTCACATTCATGTTCCATAGCCATACCTCATTTTTTGTCATGTTCCACAGTTGATTCCATTTTGCAGCTAATTTGATTATGCAACCATATCTCATTCAACAGCTCTAGCATAATTATACAAGTTACAAACAAATGACGATTTCAAGAAATTGAAGAATTTTTTTTTGAAGACCAATATGCTAAAAGGGTACTTACATATTAACACCAAAGAAAACAACAAATGAGAAGGTTAAGTTCTAAAAGGTAAAGTGCAAAAAATGATTTTAAATAGCAAGGTTAAAACATAAAGCATATATAATATGCATATTCATATGTTTCCTTGACGAATCATCATTTGATTTGATTGAAATCTCCATCGTACTACATATCTGCCACATCCCCCATATTTTGTCACATAATGGTCCACAATTAACTACCTCGTTGATTATTAACGGTCATGACTATGACATGACATACTTGTCTATGTTTCTCCAGAACCCCTACCATCTATTTATTTCATACAAACCCACAGTTTCTTTCATGATATTCACAACCAATTCATTTCATAAAACCAGGAAGGGTAATTCTGAAGGTTGAGAACTCTGCATAGTAGAAGGCATGGGGCTAATTGTTAGATCAGAACCGGTAGGAGTAAAGTACATGGAAGGATACCCACATCTCAAAGAAATGAGAAAGCTAGATGGCTTAAATTCATCGATAAATTTGATGCTTTTCATAGGGAGATTACAAAATCCTTTGCTCAATCTTTTGATGGCACAAAGGTAGAAATTGGAGATATCAAGTTTGCAGTGATTGAGTCATTCATGACCGAGGCTACATAAATTCCAAGGCATGGTGAAACAAGGTTCAAGAACAAGGAGTTCCACAATGAATCATGGAAAGTAATACTCAAAAACCCAGGTATGGATGTCTCTGTTTTTAGAAAAGGTATTCCGATTTCAGCTCTTAAAAGTAAGTGGAGGAACATGCTCTTAGTTTTATAGAAATTTATCACTTGTGAGGGGAGGTTTGGTTGCATGTATGTCTACCATATCCATCTAATGAATTTTGTAGAAAATGAAGAAATTAATCTTCCTTTCTTCCTGCTAAATAATTTAAGAAGGATGGTGATCCAGGTTCGGGTGTGACGAAGGACCCTTCCAAGACCTTTTACTTTCATGATGTGTTAAATTTCATTTTTAAAAGAACATAAATCAATACATCTACATACTATAAATAAGAGGAACATGACATTCATCAACACATGAAAACATAAGCCGTTGATAACGGAGTTCATCTAGGAGAGTCTACGTCTCCGGGCCCCAGTGTCTAGATGGTGTAGGTTGCTTCATTAAGTGCTATCAATAGTGATGATGTACATAAGAGGTGATGTCACTATCATAAAAGGAAAATTCTCTGATGCAGTAGTGGCTCTAAGAGATGTTCCGCTACAAGAACTCTCAGTCAAAAAGATTCCTATCAATTTGACATAAACTCATGCATGATGAGCATCCCGCCAACATGGCATAAAAGAGATCTCAATGCAAACATACATGGTGACACATGAGTATCCCATCAACATAATGACAAAGGGATCTCAAACAAAACATGACTAAGCATGACAACAAGTACATCACAAATGATTCCGCATCACATCAGGCAGGAATCATGAAAAGAAGTACGAAAACAATCAAACAGGGATTTGTGCAACACAATGCATAGCAAAAAGAAGTACATGAACATACTGCATATACCTCACATCCAGGGGCCATATGAAGAAAAGGATGTCAAGTTGCTAAAGCTTTTTGAACCATTGATCTCACGACATCGAATCGCATGGAAATGACTGCTCGCACATGAATGCTGACCCCTGCACTCCAGTTAGAAAAGTAGTTGAGAAATGAAATGAGCAATGGAAAATTTGAACACTCCATCATATTTGTGGCGTCGAATAGTGTAAAATCGGCTGTCAAATTTTTGAATTTTGAGAAAGTGGAAATTTGGGGCTTAAGGAATATTTTAGAGTCCCCCTAGATTCCTTAAAGATTCCCTCCTATGATTCCTCTATAAATCTATTGCTTAGATCAGGAAACTGACTACGCCATTGGGTTCGTGTCGCTGAGAGGTGTAATATCAACATAAAATTTGTCCAATTTGGACACTGCAAAAATTTCACCCTCTTGGAAATCTCGCTTAATCATGGTTCCACTTGCAAATAAATTAACTAAAAATTGGCCTTGATTTCTGTGCTCACTCTTGCTCCTCCATGCTTGGGCAAACTTGGAAAATGTTGAGCTTATATAAAGTTTTGGGCGGATAAACCAAGGAAGATAGTTAGGTGGATTGGTATGAATGTCGAATTTGGTGGAGGAGGTCAGGTGGTCAAACCCCGACTCCTCTATGTTGGAACATTTTTTTGTTTTACAAAAACTGCATTGATATTTTTAGATAACTGGATTAATGGTTGATGGGGTTAGGTCTGCCTTGGGTGGCCCACCCCTTAATCTCTGCCAGTTGATTGAGTGGGAGCCCTCATATATGGTACGAGGGCGCATTAATGGGGGTGTGCATTGTTTGTTTGGAGTTTTATGTGTGGTAACATGGGGCCGCCACATGGTGGCGGGCTAGCCCATATGGCTGGTGTGGGGTCGATACCCACCGGCCTCCTCATTACAATGACTAACGTATGAAGAGGCGTGGGGTGGTGGGGATGGTGGCCTGGAATTTGGTCGGAGTTGGCCAGATTCTTTCCATCAGAAAAACTCTAAATTGTGTCTCCATTAACCCCCCTAGTTAGCAAAAGTCAACCAAAACTTTGACTGCCTCTATCTTCCTCATCTGGACTTGAATTGACCAACCATTTGCACCACTGTGATTACAATGATGAGATCTTTAACATGAATCTGGTTCAAGAATAATCCAAACACTTTGATTTTTGACCCTTCCTGAGTCCTCCTAGACTTCTGCAGGTGTCTGGAGCCACCTGGATCAATCCTCCCCACTGAGAATCTTTTGGTCCTCCAAAAGCATGAAAAATAACCTACAACTTCTATGTACCTTGTCTGCATCACAAGTGTCCTAAAATTTCTCACTTCCATCTCCTTCACCTTTGTTCTTCAGAGCCTTAAGCGATGAGATGACACCTACAATCTCTACAACCTATAGTACATTGTTTTTGAAAATTACATGCTTGAATTTTATGACCAACTAATGACCCAAGCATCCCATACTTGCCACAAGTTTATAACACATACTTGGTGGTCAAGTTAACATCAAGATGGACATAATACCCCAGCTACAAAAACAAGGCCAACATATCATTATTGCTCCAACAAGTGATGGAAAACACATCATCACTGCAAGACATGATTTACAAATATAAGGCCAAACACTATTTTCTTTGACAAGTGATAGAAACATGACATCACTTTCACAGTTTATCATGCAACTCAAAATAATACCAGACAACATTATTGTTGAACAAGTGATGGAAAACACATCATCACTTTTACATTTTAAAATGCAACAAATGATTTACAAAAGGATGACCATGATAACCTAACATATCTAAAAACCATTTTTCACTTATCGCTATGAATGGGTCATCCCTCTTGTGGTGGTTTTTCTTGTCAGACAATCATCTCACTTGGTTCATGCACCAACATTTTGTCTTTTAGGTGCTGCTCTAGATGGAGCCTCCAACAAGTGGCTTTTTGATCGCCACTTCTATCGCAATGACTGTGATAGGTTTTCTTTCTCTAGATCTGCTTAACATGTTTCTTTACCTGCTATTGAGAAAATCTTTCATGCCTAATCCTTTTGTGTGCTTCCATTCTTTTCCAACACTTAGAAAATGTATGGTTGTGTAATCCACAAAAGGTACATGTTTTTTGATGCCTTGATTTATGTCCATCATTAAAAACATGATTATAATAGAAATGAACATTCGAATGTCGAGAGTAGTTATACCTTTCCTTACCATCTCTGATGTCACTATGGCAATAAGAGCTTGCTTGGATCTTTCCCTGCAATAGGCACTGCCATGGGATGATGGGGATGTTTTCCATCATTCTCTTTCCTCGATGATTTCGATGATGTCTCAGAAGAATTTGACACCTATGAGCATTCTCCTTCGGTGTATCTCAAGCCTACAAATTGAGGTCTCTGCACAACCTCCAATGGTTGGGTTATGTCTTGGTTATTAACACCAAGTTCTTTTTCCTCCTTGTGCCTCATCCTTGTAAGGAGCCTCATGTTTGTCCCTGTAATTGGGATCCCCAAATCTCCAACAAAAATCATACTATGTGAAGATGAAACCGAAAGGAAATCAACATCTTTTACCTCCTCTATCGATTTGGAAAAAACTGATGAGGGTTGCTCATCATATGTTGTTGGTGGTTCACTAGCTATCTCAGCGCATTCCCCAACTTCCTTTTGACATACCCAAGTCCTGTTCGATAGGGTAATTCCTCTACTTTTATGGGATTGACAATGCCTTGGCCATTAACATCCAAGCCTTTTCCTTCATACCCCATTTTCTTCAATAGTTTGGAGCCAATTCCTGTGGTATGATTTTCAAAAACAACGAAATCATCATCATGACACATACATGAATTTAGAGAATTACTTTCTACCTCACATGGGTCACGCTGCAACTTTTCCAAGGCCTCGTCCTTTGCTTGCACTTGTCGTAGCAAACTATGTTTCTCCTCTTTTTCTTCATGTAAATGCATGTTCAATTCAGCTTTGTGTGTTTGAAGACTTTGGTTGTTGTGCTTCAGTTCTTCTAGGGCCTCTTCCATGGCTTGCAAATGAAGTTGGAATTGCTTCTTTTCCTCTATCTCTTTTTGTAGAGTTTCATACATTATTTTCACCCTTTGAGAAATTTTGAGCATGGTTTCATACATCATTTTTCATCCTCTGTCTCTGCATGTTCCATTATTCACGCCTGCAATTCACATCCACACAAAGACTGCTACGGTACCACTTGATCCGAGTCTGGGTGACGAAGGACCCTTCCGAGACCTTTTACTTCCGTGATGTGTTAAATTGAATCTTTAAAAGAACATAATTGAATACATCTTCATAATGTAAAGAAGAGGAACATGACATTCATCAACACATGAAAACATAAGTTATTAATAACAGAGTTTGTCCAAGAGGGACTACGTCTCCAGGCCTCGATGTTAAGATGGTGTAGGTTTTTGCATTAAGTGTTGTCAATAGTGATGATGTACATAAGAGGTGATGTCGCTATCATACAAGGAAAATGCCCTCATGTAGGAGTGGCTCCAAGAGATCTTCTGCTACAAGAACTCTTAGTCAAAAGGACTCCTATAAGTATGACTTAAACTCATGCATGATGAGCATCCCACCAACATGGCATAAAAGAGATCTCAATGCAAACATACATGGCAACACATGAGTATCCCATCAACATAACAACAAAGGGATCTCAAACAAAACATGACAAATCATGACAACAAGTACATCACAAATGATTCCGCATCACATCAGACAGGAATCATGAAAACAAGTACGAAAACAAGATCCCACATCAAACATCAAACACGGATATGTGCAGCACAATGCATAGCAAAAAGAAGTACATGAACATACTGCATATACCTCACATCTAGGGGCCATCTGAAGAAAAGGATGTCAAGTTGTTGAAGCTATTCGGACCATCGATCTCACAACATCGAATCGCATGGAAATGACTGCTCGCACATGAATGCTGACACCTGCACTCCACTTAGAAAAGTGGCTGAGAAATGAAATGAGAAAATGGAAAATTTGAACACAAAATCATATTTGTGGCATCGAATAGTGCAAAATCAACTGTCAAATTTCTGAATTCTGAGAAAGTGGAAATCTGGGGCTTAAGGAATCTTTTAGATTCCTCCTAGATTCCTTGACAATTCCCTCCTCCGGGTCCTCTGTAAATATTCTATTGATATTAGGAAACTGACTGCGCCATTAGGTTCGTGTCACTGAGAGGTGTAATATCGACATAAAATTTGTCCAATTTGGACACTGAAAAAATTTCAGTGTCCTGGAAATCTCGCTCAATCATTGTTCCACCTGCAAATAAATTAATTAAAAATTCACCTCGATTTCCATGCTCGTTCTTTCTCCTCCATGCTTGGGTGCATTGGGCAAATGCTGAACTTATATAAAGTTTTTTACGGATAAACCAAGGAAGACAGTTAAGCGGATTGGTATGAATGTTGAATTTGGTGGAGGAGGTCGGGTGGTCAAACCTTGACGACTCCATGTTGGAACATTTTTTTTTTACAAAACCGCATTTATATTTTTAAACAACCACATTAATGGTTGATGGGGTCGGATCCTCCTTGGGTGGTCCACCCCTTAACCTTTGTCGGTTGATTGAGTGGGAACCCTCATATATGGTACAAGGGCACATTAATGGGGTTGTGCATTGTTTGTTTGGAGGTTTATGTGTGGTAACATGGGGCCGCCACATGGTGGCATGCTAGCCCACGTGGCTGGCGCATGATGGAGACCCAACGGCCTCCTCATGACAATGACTAATGTATGGAGAGGCGTGGGGTGGTGGGGGTGGTGGCCCACCACCTCCTTATATATATATATATATATCTTTTTGTTTTATATATATAAAGTGATTTTTGAAATTCTCGACATTGACTGAAGGAGTCTTTTTAACAAGGCGACAATTTCGCCTAGAATCTGGTTGGAATTGGCCGGATTTCGTCTGCCGGGAAAATTCTAAATTGTGTCGCCATTAACTTGCCGAGTCAACAAAAGTCAACCAAAACTTTGAGTGCCTCTATCTTCCTCATCCGGACTCAGATTGACGAATCGTTCACACCATCGTGATCATAATGACGAGATATTTAATATGAATCTAGTTCAAGAATAATCCAAACACTTTGATTTTTTGACCCTTCCTGAGTCCTCATGGACTTCTACAGGTGTTTGGAGCCACCTAGATCAGATGGCCTCAAATGTGCAAAAGAGAATACAGTTCATAGATACAACCATGTATCATCATGGGATGATAAAGATATTGATTGAGTTTCATTTAAAAAGCATAGGAGGTACGTGGGATAATTTCCTTATTAGAAAGCATTTCCAAGAATCACCAGAGTCACCTAAAGAAGATAATGTCAGAATAAGTAGAAGAAAGAAGACTAGTATAACTATTGAAAACAGATCTGAGTCTTCATTGCAGAAAGATGATGAAAATTTAATTTCTGAAGAACTAACAGAAAGCAGGAAGCAAATCAAGGAAAGAGGGAAGATAAGAAAGGATAAAAAGGTCACAAATGAGGAGAAGGTAAGTCCTCCACAACTTAGAAGAAGCTCTAGACTTTGAGGTTTGGTAAAGAAAACATCATCAAAGGGACAAAGTTCATAAATTTAGACGAGGAAACCCTAAAACCATCTCCTGTTAACATCTCTTTTGCACACAGTCCTCAAAATTTTCCTGTTCATCATTTTGAAGGTAGCCCAAGCAGAAGATCTCCAGGCATAGACCCAATGCAACAACAAATATATGACTAGATAGAATCACTAGAGAAGAGAAGTGCCTCAATGAACCCAAAACCTTCTGTCAATCCACAAGAACCTCTAATTGATGCTCTCAAATAGGAAATTTATGAATTAGAGATATTGAACAAATATATCAAACATGAGAATGAGACCTTGAAGGAACAAAATAAATTGGACAAGGCAATTCACGATAATACCATTCTGCATCTAGGACTGTGGTAGAAGAAAAACAGGAAATTGAAAAGAAAGAATAAGATTTTGAACAAATTAGTCATTAACCTTAAGTATAAGCTTCTTATGAGAAAGCCTAGAATGACAGTCAGTTCAAATAAGAACAAAACAAGGAAATTGGATGTACTAGCAAAGGTGTTTGAGAAAATCCAGTAGGGAAGAAGAACTCACTTTTTTGGCAAATTACATGAGGACATGCAATGATTTTGCAGTGGGGGTATGTTGAACCTCAGAATTACCCTCTCCTTGGCATTTTTTTCTCACCTTTTTCCCTCACTTTCTCATAATATTACAGACCCAATCAATGATAAATGCTAGGTTTTGTATTAAGGAAAGAATTAATACGATCGCCATATTATATTTTCATGTTCTTGCTATTTGAATAGATTTTTGCAAATTAGCTACAGAACGCAGCCTATTCTGTAGCTAACTATGGATTCCATAGTTACTCTCATGGTTTGGCAAGTTCCAGGTGTCAAATGAAGAATTTGGCCACATGGGCATTTATTGAATCATCTCCACATGGATTTTATCCTATTAACTCGGTCCAGATCGACAGAAAAGCAAGCCTAAGGTCATGGTCAAAGATGGAGTCAAAGTACATTATCCGAAAGCAGTAGGACTCTTGATTTTCTCTTTCATAGCTAATCAAGAGTCTAATAGCTCTATTGCAAATCTAATTCGAATTAGCTACCTGTAGGTAATCAAAAGTTTAAACAGTCCTATTGCAATTCGAATTAGCCACCTGTAGCAAGTTTATCTCATAAAAAGTTATGTTATTTTCCTTTAAATATCGGTTGCATGGAACTGAGAAGAAGTTAGAAGTTAGAAGGACTTACGTGTTAAGTTCAGGCTTTTTGCTGATACTTTGTATTCAGACTTCATTTTCTTCATAATACTAATTTCGTGTTGCCAATGATCATTTAAAGTGCATCCTTAACTAGCTAACATTCCAGCCATGTCAGTTCTAGAGGGCCCCTACACTGAAAGAGGTTTTTTATTTGTTGTTTTTAGTTCAATTTCCATTACTCTGTTTTCAGCAAATCTGTTTTCTAAATTAGGATGATATCTCATTTCAGTTTTTAATCAATAGCATAACGATAAATCATAATTGTTCAGCCTTTTTCTTCTAAGATATTTCATGGAGAAAAACGACTCTATTTCCAAACTGCATTAAGATTGAAGTAATAAGAATACATAGTTGCTTAGTTTTCTTACTATTTTGTCATTCATTTTCTTATAATAGAATTGTCAATTAGCTGTGTTAATGGATGTTTTCAAAATCCATTTCAAGATGATGATGATCCTAAACTAAATGGTTAAATGTCTAATTCATATAGTGATTGAATTTACTCAGCACATTGTTATTTTCCTCGAAACCTAGGAACTAAGGTATAATTGATTTCTTGCACATCACTCCAAGAGGGTAATTCTTCACATTTGAATGATGGAGAAAGTCAAAAATACATTAGTTGTTTACAATTAGTTTTACATGATTTTACCTTTTTGCTTTCAAATCCTCACTTAGTTGCATCACTGATATTCCCAATAATCATTTCAAGGAGATTGATTTAATCATATTCCAAAATTGAATGTTTAATGAATGCAATTACTGAGTTACCTTCTGGACCAATTTCATTCTTGGTTTTAAGAATTAGATCCATGGATTAGGACTAATGATAAGATAAGATAGATGCTTTGTTTTTTTTTTTTGGGTTCTAACTAGCCAATAGTTCTTGGTCCAGTTTTAGGAAATTAGATTAACTTAGGAACATTTCATTTTCTTTAAAATTCATTAGATTCACTTAAATTATCTCATAGTTTCAGGTTGTACATTCTTAGACATCAAATAATAGAAACCCCCCAAAAACAACATAAAATACAAAACAAAAAAGTAAGAAAAAGGTTAACTAAGCACATATAGTTCACCACACTTCATTAGCCTACAAACCTCGGTTGATAATTTATGCATGAAATCTAGGACACTAAATTGACTAAACAATTGTCTTGCTAAAGTTAACCATTGGTCCCCATGATTGCAATTTATTTTTAATTTTTTGCAAGATATTAGACTAGTCATCTACATTTGAAATTCTGAAAGAGACCGGGATACCAAAATATTTGAATGAATGCTATTCCAAATCAACTAGGAATTCCAAATTATTGAAAATATCCATTAATATTGATTCGTAATAGTTCCACTTGTATAGATGGATTTCCTCTTATTTCAGGGCTCTCGAAAGATTCATATAGGACTCCAATTTTTTTTTTTTTTTTTTTTTTTTTTTTTTTTTTTTTTTTTTTTTTTTTTTTTTTTTTTAATCATTAGAGCTATAATTTTTGAAGCGCCACCCAATAGGAGGGTATCATCTGCAATTAGGATGATTACTTTATTTTAAATTTTTGGCAATGCTAAGAATAGGAAGTGCTCCATCCAAGCACACATTTTCCAAGTTTCTACTTAAGCTCTCAACCATCAGGATATATAATAATGGAGATAACATACAACCCTACCTTAACCCCTAAGAGGAAAGAAATAGGGGGGTTTGGCTTCCGTTAATCAAATGAGATATCCATGGGGCTCCAATATAGGCTTTAATCCAATTAATAGACTCCAAACTAAAACCAAATTTTCGTGTCCCTGAAAATAAAAAATGATGATTTACTCTATAAAACATTTTAGCACTTTGTGAATTTCTCCATGCTGAGGAGAGAAATCCTAGAGGTAACCACAAACCTCTTTGGGCTAGAAATAGGTCATTTCTAATTGGAGGGGGATCCCTCGCTAAATTCTAGAGATAAAGAACACTGAAGCTCACTAACTTGCAAAGACCAGATCTGAAAAAGGTTACTTGAAATTTAATGAAACTTGCTAGGAAATTCTAGGAAAAGAAAAAGGTACAGTGGGGTATGAAACTAGAAACATAGTTCAAATTGCTAACTCAACATATCAGTGCATATATTAGCCAGCTATAGAATCAGAGGCATGATAGGTACACCTTTTAAGTTGATATCGATTTTATTATTGTGGAAAAAACAGAGAAACACATAAATAAATTTAATTGAATGCAACATAGCACATTATAATTCTGTTACAGAATTTCCTAACTGATTATTTTGAAGAATAGTGATGACAAAGAAATAAAGAGTTCCATCATACATGAAAAAGAATCCACAATCATCTAGAGCATCCAGGATGAATTCTAGAAAATTGTTTCAGTACACATTCAAAAAAAGGAAAAAATAAGACATTTAAGATAATTGCTCAGGAGAAAAATAATAGCTTGAAATAAAATACCACAATAATCTCTGAAACTAGTGACAAAACCTTGCACTAATTTTTTATTATTCCAAAAGATCACATACACCAGGCCTAGTTCGATTCCCAACCAACCTCTTTTGCATGGTTTCTCACGTACTTAAATACATTTACAACATAATAATATCACATGACCAGATATAATGTATGATTCATCCATTCAGTCGATCGAAAAATCCAATATGATGAACATAATGTCTTTGAAGTAAAAGTAAATAAAGCTAGGCATAAAAAACTGCAACATTTTTCCTTTTAGAAAAAGTGTAAAGCACTATATTACATGTAACTAACTCTATCTAGATGATGAACCTATCTAGAAAATATCCTTATCCACTAAGATCCTTCTCAATCATGATAATGTAATTCCTTATTCTAGATAAAAGTAGAAACAACAAAGAGTTTGTGCTGCGTAGTGATGGTGCAACAAAATTTTGAATCTGTGGTTGCACCATGTATTCTTGCCCAAAACCAACGAAAATAATGACAACCAATCATATGAGGTTCTTTGATATACTATAAACATCCAAAACTGTAAGAATGTATGCATAATTCTACTCATTCACAAACCAAATTCCAAAAATTGTTGAATTTTGTCATCATAAATTGCGTAAAAGGGTCTCCAAGCGACACTTATAGCTCCAAAAAGGTAACACCTGTATAAAACATGAGATATTTTATTGTATATGAACTTGTATTTGAGATAAATCTCTCTCGATTTCTTCAAATTCTTCCCCAGAGCCTCAAAAACGATTCCCCAAAATCATGACTAAAACATGAAATTACACAGTCCGAAAAATAGGCCTTAAACATTCATTCTAATATCCCAATCTATGACACCTGTCCAAAAAATGAAGGCGGTTATTATTTTTTGGTCTATTCTTGACACAAACCTCTTTCAATTTTTTGAAATTTGGCTCTATATGGTCGGAAAAATCATTTCAAAATGATGACTAAAAGATGTTATTTTGCGCAATAGTTGCGCAACCAGTCCAAGTAACCCTCCATGATCTGTATGGTTGCACACCCCCTTTCAAAAATGGATCAAATGGGTTGGATTGAAATTTTTGTGTTATGGTGTATAACTATTTAAGTAGGCTCTCCAACTCTTGCAAACCTCCTAAATGGTTGATACCCACTTGTGCATCGACTAGGTGCGCAATAGATTTTCCACAGTGAGGACGAAGTCATTTTCTCATCAACTTCTAGCTAGGAATCGATCTGTGGTCTCCTCTAGGGATGTGATGTTCACAAATTAGGTAAAGTTTTCATGAGTGTACAGTGGCATGAGAATAAGGTGGCATAAATTTTTTAATTACCCCTTGTCTTTTGTCTTGTAGCGCAACATTTGAGTTGATTAATTTTAGCACTCTTGACTTTATATGAGTATAAAGGTATGGAGAATCATTAAAGTTTTAGGGGTATGATGTTTCTTAGGCATGGGGGTTGTGTAATATGTATAAGGTTGTACATGTGATGAGTATAGGGAAGTGGTAGTGTTGTTATGAGGATAGGTTTAGAATGAAGTGGGGGAAGGAAATGTAATGTGAATAAGATGTAAATGATATGTGAAAAGGGGATAAGATGTAGATGATATATGAAGGTATGCATAAAGGGAAATGGGGAAATAGGGTAGGAAATAGGGAAACATGGGCTAGATAAGAATAATGGATAAGATTTTAAAACATATTTAACGACTAGACTTCATGACCATCAGAACTTTAGACAAACACAACTTCATTTCAGATAGTTCTAATTGATGGATGACTGACAGATAACCCCTTTTGACTTGACTGTATAGACATGTGTGACCTCATTAATCCCACCGACTTGACACTATTTCATGCTTTGGATGAAATCTTATGGAATAAATTAAAGGATGTCGAACAATGATCTAGAGACCATGACAATAGCAGTAGTCATAGGCTCAACTACTTCAAAAACTAAAAATCAATGGACAAGGAAAATACAATTGACGTAAAAAAACTTAAGACCCTAACAAAAAACATTTTCTATGTCAAGTTTTATAACCACAATCGGCTCGCCCTACTCCTTGTTGGAGTGTATTGCTTCCTACACAAAGATGATATTATCTTGTATTTTTCGGTCTCTCATGAAGCCCCCCTAATTATAAGATATTATTGCTGGCAAGAAATTTCAGAGCCCATTCACAATAACTTTTGTCATAAATTTATAGGAATAATTACACAAGGAAATGGGTTTGAACTTGGAAAAATTAGTAGGGTTCAATTCCTTGGGGATCAAGGCTAAAAAGGAGGAGTTAATACTCTCACCAAATTTGAACTTGACCCTAGATGAGTTCAACATTCTCAAAAGATCCTTTTTGATGAGGAGCCAAAAAGAGCGAAATAAATTGAGAGGAAAACCATCATGTCGTTGGGCCTTATCAGGATCAAGAGATGAAATTACCTCAATTACTTCATCTTCTTCAATGTTGCAGAAGATGTGATGGATTTGATAATTTTGAAAAAACCTGATTCACCTTCTGTAACATTCAACCCAACCCCATTCTTGAGCCAAAGTTATTCTCTAATGCATTTGTTGACATTGAAAAAACTTGAACTATTCCTTAGATAATTGCACTGAGAATTGGCTTCATCTTGAGAGATATGATCTTTGTTATCGACTTTTATATGATTTTGCGACATGTGATAGGTTTGAAATCATTAGAAGGCCATGCCTCCTGTTTTTTTAGAATGAGACAAATGAATGTGGAATTCATAACTCCATGCATATAGCTTTTGGATTTAGATTCTTTAACTACCTTTAAAATACTTGTCTTCCATAAATCATAAAATCATAGGTAGAATTCCATCATAAACCCATTAGGGCTTAGGCAATTTCCTTTCTGCATAGATGACAAAACATACAAAATTTCTGATTCATTCACTTATTTTGTCAGTGAGTCATTCATTTCTTAAGATATCGACCTAAGAAAGAGATTGAGGGTCTCTAAGGTTTCTAGAGTAGGATATCCTAAGGGTTCTAAGAAAATTCCTTTCTCCAACCTGTTTCTTGTCATTGAAATACCTAGCTAGGGATTCATTTGCGACCTTTATTTATATGACTTCCCCGCCCCCAGTCTGACAATGTTACGTACCCATAACCCAAAATTCACCAATTAATTCGCCAATATTATCTTGGAAGCACATGATTTGTGGTTTCAAATATTAAACTCCATCTCATTACCAGAGTGCCTATAACTTTGTTCAAACCCTACTGTAATTCCACGTCCTAGGTATTAGCCCTAGGATTGAATCGATTAGAGACATGAATAATTTACAAGTAATCAATGCAATTTATAGCCATTGACACTCACATAGAAGTTAGGGTTTACACACCATAATTCATAGTCATATGCAAAAAAATATATTTAACATAGAAAACCTTATTAGCAAAACCCAATAAATGCCTCACCAATTTGCACCTCGCAAAATAGGGCTTATGGATATGAAAATTAGGGTTTACATACAACCGATTAAATTAATGCCTAGAATAAGTACAATATGCATTAACACTAAACTCCAACTAAGATTTACAACAAGACAACATATAACATACACATGGCACATAAATACAATAAAATGCATAGTGAACATTTATTTATAACCAAAAACTAACTGGTTATTGGCTCTCCACATTCCTACAATGAACCCCAAAAATACAGCCTATATTTTTTTCTTGACTAATTTCTAATACTCAAGTAGTACTCCATGAGATTATAATTTATTACTGTCACAAACTTGTGTATTTATTAAATATTGTCTTGAATGCTTAAATCACACATTGATTACAAAGTATTAACTTAAGATTAGATCACCTTATTGAGATAAGAGGCTCATTCTACAATTTGGTATGAGGGGTATTTGTAATTACATCAATGCTTAACTCGTGTATTTATTAAATATTGTCTTGAATGCTTAAATCACACATTGATTACAAAGTATTAACTTAAGATTAGATCACCTTATTGAGATAAGAGGCTCATTCTACAATTTGGTATGAGGGGTATTTGTAATTACATCAATGCTTAACTCGGAGTTGACAAATGTCCCTGAAAAAACTACTTTAAATGAAAAACATTGCCGGCTATATTAAAAACATAAGTGATTATACATATTTGGTTAGTTTTAATTAAAAGCATTATAAAATGTTAATAATCACATTCTCATTGTGCTCACTTGGTTTGTTCATATTTCACTTTCACTCTTCGAGTAATAAATACAATATTTAGATATCTAAGTTAAGTACTATAATTTAATATATATTTGAGTAAATAAAAATAATAATAAAAACTTTATTTCTTTTATAAACATTTCATATAGAACTTAATAAACTGTTTATATAATATATATATATATAATATATATATATATATATATATATAAAGAAGTGCTTATATAATCATGTGTGTGTATATATATGTATGTGTGTTAATGTTTACCTTAGTAAACATTTCAATGCTTCAAAGGAAAAAGTAATTAAAGGTAAAATAATTTAGTTACTTCTTAATAAGAAGAAAATGTGTAACTCATTCAATTTTTAAGATTATAATATATACAAAAAAAGTGTTTATATATTTTATGTGTGGTTATATATATGTATGGGTGTTAATGATTACTTAATAGAACATTTCAATTTCTTTGGAAGGAAAAGAAATTAAAGGTATAATAATTTAGTTACTTCTTCATAAGGGAAAATGTTGTAATTCATTCAATTTTTAAAATAAATTATTAATAATAAATTATTCAAAAATACAATTTAAACAATGAAAAATTACACATAGTCTATATAAAGAGACAAAAAACCACTATATATCTATCTTAATCATGGATTTATTGAGCACTAAAATTGATTAAATCTCTTCATATGTAAATATTTTTTCAAGTTTTGCATTTTAAAAATAAGTTTGCATATAATGAGATTTGATCCCTTTTGGCTCTTGGTAGATCCCTAGTTAAGATGGATCTATACTTAAAATATATACATTTTTATCTTAATTTTTTGTAAGACAGCTTTTTTAATCTATAGTCCATATGATGGTATTATTGAAATATAATTGCTTTCAAATTTTCAAAAGGGTCTTCTTAACCATAATTAATTTTCAACAACTATTGTCGTATAGACCTATAATGAAACTTAGACTTTTATTTATGTCCTCCTAAAGCACTTATACAAAATATGCTCCTTGAAGGTTTTGTAAAAAATTACAGTAAAATACCATGGGATTTTACCCATTCTCTGTTTCTTTAAAAGGGGTTTTAACCCACTTTAAATTCTATTCACATATAACTAAGGTATATATATATAATTTATTTTCTTAACACGCCTCATAGTTTATTTCTTCACAGTTTATTTCTTCACTTGTTATATGATCAATGTGTTCTATTGTCTAAGGCTAAAAATAAAGTTATATTGCTATGGTCACACCATGGTGATTCAAGACCTAGACTTCATCCACTTCAAATTATATATCACTAAGTAGAGCCAACGTGCCACATCGACTCATTTTCGAAATTAACGAAATTAATTATGTTTACTCCACATTCGTCTTTCACTAAAAAAGAGTTTATTTTTTGAAAAGTAAATTTCTTACTGTTACTTTCAAAGGGAAAAACCATTTGTGTTTACCTTTCATTCCCTGGTTATTTCTGGGCCATTTTTCAAGATCGGGGTTACAGAACGAAACCATAACATACTATGGTTTATTTAACCATGGGTAAACGTTGGTATGAATATTTTTGGTTATGGCCGCAGTTATAAATATTGTGCTATGGATATTTTCCTTATATAAAATATTTATACATTTCTACCTACCTAAACTTGTGAATTTGGGTATTTCATTTGCAAACGTTAAAAAAAAAGTATTCTATTATAAGTAAAGGTCTTCCGACATAGGTTTTTCCTCACGTAATTTAAGTACTAAATATTTTCTTTGTTATTTGTTTAATATCATTTCCTTTTTACCAACCCCACTTATATTTTGTTTGGTTTTGTGGGAAACTTACAGGTAAAACCATATTTTGGTGTATTTTTGAAATTTTTTCCTTTATATTTGTTGCAAAACCTTTCTTGGCTTAATGAATTTTCGGCTCCTCCCCTTCAGGTCAAATGCTCCTGAACTATAGAAATTTGATAGAAATTGCAACTGCTCAACGTTTCAAATTGAAAAATAGGAGACAAAATTCTACTCTACTAATTTGCAGAATAAAAATCACAATTTAGAACAACATGCATAGACATGAAATAAGCAAAACCACAAGTACACAATGATGGGGAACCTAACTAGGAAACACCCCTCAGGTGTCTTTGCATTAATCAGTTGAATAGAGAAACTATTACAATTGCTAGCTCCAGCTCTGAGCTTAACCTACAAAAGAACAACTGTTCTCTCTACTCAATGAGAAACTCTAGCCAACACTTACCCAATTATTTGCTCACTCTCACCGAGAATCTTAATTCCTTGCACAAATCCTGAGGAAATTAGCCCATAAAGTATAGGAATTTCCTCCAAATTAATTGCACAATTCCCAAGGATTGACATCCCGACTCATGCAACACATATACACTCAAAACTAGTCTACAACTAACGTTACACTGCCTTGTCATCTCCACTTCAGATGAGGAATTCAAATTTCTTGCATGCATTAGCTATTTTGGAACGATTGATCAGTTAACTAACAGATATCTGAGTTAGACTGTTGTCCCACTGCACAATTGACCTTCAACTGACTCTATCAATAGTTAGAGGTTAGTTAACTTAATACAGCTGAAAATAACTAAATTGGATTACTAAAATTTAGCAATCACACATGCATAATTGAAATCTAAGCCCTCTAACTCAAATTATTGAGTTAACTGAGTGACAAGATCCATGTCACACTAGTTAACTACCTTCAATTTGTGTTGGTGATGTGGAAATTTGATTTACTCAATTTGACTAAGGCTAAAGTCAAATTGAACCTTTCTTGCCAAAAAGGAAATTTTCACCACCCCTATCCCGCACCTATGGAATTCGATTTTACCTCTTGATAATGCCTTTGTCAATTTGTCAACATCTTGCTCCTTAGTTGGAATATACTATAGCAACATAATTCTCCTTTGCACACAATCCCACAAATGATGATAATGGATATCAATGTGCTTGGACCTGTCATGAAATACCAAATTCTCATATAGCTTAATGCAACTCTAATTATCGCAATATATCACTGTCAGATCCGTCTCTTGACTGAGAAAACACACAAGTATTTTCCTCATCCATATGTCTCACATGCTACTTGATCTTCATCCATGTATTCATCCTCTGTTGAGATAAGTGCCACAAACCTCTACTTCCTACTGTACCACGAAATAGCTGCAGACCCAAAACTGTAGATAACACCTGAAGTACTTTTCCTGTCATATGGACTCCTTTCCCAATATACGTCGGTGAAGCCTTGAAGCTTCACTCCCTCTATCCTCCTGTATCATAATCCATATTGGTAGTGCCTTTGAGGTATCATAACACATTCTTTGCAACCTTCCAATACAACTTAGTAGGCCTCGCCATAGCTTGACTTAGTTGGTTTACTACATAGCACATGTCAAGTATTATGTTCATAGGATACATCAAAGACTCCATTGATCTGGAATTATGTAGGAACAGAAAAATATAGATATACACATAAACAAATAGATGCAATATAAATAAATCTTCAGTTCATTAATATCAAAGAACTGAAATATGCTTACATATAGACATGAAAATAAACTAGCTTGGGCAACGGTCGCTTATCTTTGAGAAGAGATGTGGTGGCTACATGCCTCTGAATTGTGTTACAATGAGGCTCAATGGAATTTTTATTATTGAACAATAAGAAAAAACCATAAACAACAAGAACCATAACCCCAAGAGATTGTGGGCCTGTTGGGGTTAACTGGGCAATGAGCTTCTAGGGGTCGTAACTTGGTCATATTATCTCGGTTTGGTGCGTACGATACATATTTGGAAATATCTCTCTGAGTACTATAGTATTTTCCACAAACCTTTTCCTATAGCAACAGGTCTTCTGAAGACCTCAAAAAAATTCCATTTAGGGGGTAAAAACTGCTCCAGAAGATGAGGACCTGAAAAACTACTAAAATAGTGAATGTTGTTATAAACAAGGAAAATTATGGAACCGAATGGAGGTCTAGGTGGAATAGGTGGGTGGTCACCAATATCCACTTGGATCAGTCCTCCATCCTTAAGAAGCAATGGTCCCCACTGCATGTAGAAACTCCATGAGGTGAACAAATTTCTATTGAACATGGTCCTTGGTGAACCACTTGGCATGGTGAAGGAGTTGACCCACTTTGAACACTCGATATAGATGGATCCTTTGTTGATGGGTTTTCTTGATATATGTGTCCATGATCTGATCAATTGTGGCCTGTTCCATGTAGTCTGGGTTTAATTTTGTTGGTGTGAGTTGTTTTGCAATGTTGGATGTGTCCAACAATGGAGGAAAGTATGGCCGAAGGTGATCCACATTGAACACTAGGTGTAGGCCAAGGAAGAATGGAATGTTGAGCTTGAAGGTATTGTCCCCTACAACCATGGTGATGGTGTATGGACCATATCGGAGTGGGTGAAGCTTGCGGTAGGGCCCAATGAGGCGTTCCTTCTATAGATGTAACCAAATTTTGTCACACACCTGGAACTTGTGTGGCACCTGATGCTGAACATGTTGTTGCTTGTACTTAGCATTGGCTCTGACCAATATGTCATGGACTTGCTAGTGGATGTGCTGAATGCACCCAATGAAGTTGTTAGCCCTGTCAACTTCAGATTGGACATGAGCCGAATCTACCTGAGTTGCTGCAAATGGTATGGTCACGTCAACGGGACATAGTGGTTGGAATCTCAATCCCACTTGAAAGGGGTTGTAGCAAGTTTAGCTATGGAGAGCTCTATTATATCTATTCTGGATATAAGGGAGGCTTTCATCCCATATGTGTAGATTATTTGAGTTGTACATGCGCATAATGTGTACGATCATCCAATTTATGACCTCTATTTGGCCATCAGTTTGGGGGTGGAAAGCCATGGACTTAGTGAGCTTAGTATCCAACATCAACTAGAGACTTGAACAAAATGTACTTAGGAACCTTCTGTCCTGATCTAAGATAATGGACTGTGGGATCCCAAAGTGTACCCACACATTAAAAAAAGAGCTTAGCAGTGGCTTATGTTATGATACTCTTCTTGCAAGCTGCCATAATGACCATCTTAGAGAATCTGTTGACGACCATGAAAACGCAGTTGCTGCCATGCTTAGTAGAAGGAAGGTCAGGCATATAATATATGGAGATAGATTCCCAAGGTCGACTAATAATGGGCAGAGGATTATATAGGCCTTGCTTTTTGATGGTCGGTTTAGCAATAACATAGACAATGTGGGATCTCATGTACTTCCCGAAATTTCGTCAAAGGTTTGACCAATAAAAATATTTTTGCAGCACTTACAATGTTTTCTCTACCCTGAAATGTCCAACGACCTGATTATAGTGTGCCTCCCAAATAATATTTGCATGTTCCCTTGAAGGAACACACAGGTGTCCCAGGTGGCATAACAGTGCATCCTAGAGGTGAAAATTTGGTACTTTCTTTCCTTCCAGGAGCATATGGTATGTGTTTCCGAATTCTAGATCACTCTTGTAAAGATGTGGCCACCTCACAATCTTGTGCCCACAAGAGTTGAGCATAGTGGTCAGAACCATGAGCGATGCTTGACTGAGGTAGTCTACAACATTTTTGGTGTTTTCCTTCTTATTCTTAATGTTCAAATGGAACTATTATAGGTAAGTGGACTATTTATGATGGCGATCATTCTACAACTTCCCTTATGTCTGAATGAACTTCAGGGGACGAGGGTCTATGTGGATGACCATTTCCTTCCTTATAATGCAATGCTTCCATTTTCGGTAGACCTGCACAATGGAATACATCTCTTTATGATAGGTGGGATACTTTTGGATTGTGACTGAAAGTGTCTCACTGTGATATGCCACTAGATGCCCCTCTTGAGTAAAAACAACACCAATAGCATAGTCGGAGGCATTTATCTCGATCTCAAATGGTTGTTGCAAGTCTAGTAATGTGAGAACTGGTGCAAAGAAGAGGCAATGCTTCAACTTGGAAAATGTCTTCTATTTGGATTCAAACCAAATGAAATTTTCTTTCGCTCCTCCCTTGGTGTCTTGACTCAAAGGCCAAGTGATATGAGAGAACCCCAACATGAATATGCGATACAAGTTGGCATGATCGAGAAAGATGCAGAGCTTTGTTAGAGTGGTTAGGGCTGACCAATCCCAAATGACTTGTATCTTGGCTAGGTCCACATGCACACCCCGCTCATCACTGATGTACCCCATATATTGAACTTGGGTCATACCAAAAGTGCATTTCTCAAAATTGGCACACAACTTGTGTTTTCGTGCGGTTTGGAGGACCTGTTGAATATGGCAAAGGTGATATTCCCAACTCTCGCTGAAGGTTAGAATGTCATCCACATACACCATCATGAATGAGTTGGTGAAGGGTTACAAGATGTTGTCCATCAACGTCATTGATCCAGATCTCTTTAGGTACAAGAATTAACCAAGATCTTTTACTTTTGTGATGTTAGAAAAATTGCATGTGAAAGAGTATGAAAAACCACATGTGGTAACTTTAAAGAAAATGAAACATAATGACAACCATCAAATCAAAGGACACACACACATTGATAATAGAGTTCACCCAGTGTGGGTTATGTCTCCAGACTTGGTGTCAAGAGTGGGGAGGATGCTTCATTGAATGTTATAAAATGATCATGAGTACATGGTACATTCTTTGTCATTTCAAGGATAAATTCCCTCAACTAGAGTGGCATGTCTCTCCATGAGACATTCTCCTATAGGAACTCTCACTCAAACGAGTCCTTCAACATGACAAGCTAATAAATTTTCACATGACGTGGCATACAAATATCCCTCAACATAATGGTAACAAGGATCTCAAAAACAAAAACATCATCTCAAAAAATTAGAAGAAAGACATGGCATCACTGCATCATTTACCTCCACATTCGGGGATGGCTTGAAAATGAAAAGCTTTGCTGATGAAATGGACTGCACTATTGAATTCGTGGTGCAAAATCATGTCAAATGACTATAAACTTGGCCCCTTTCCAACACCTTCAAAATCTAGACCCTTTAGAATCTCGAAGATTACCCCAAAGATTCCTTCCTGGAGATGGGTGAAAAATCCGCTACTCGGATGAAAATTTTTAGCACGCCACTGCGCTCCTTGTAAAATTATGATAAAAATGACTATAAAGTCAACATCATTATGCCTTTGTCAAAAACCATCCTCCAAGGGAATATTTTAGATTCCTCAAGATTCTACCATGATTCCTCACTACTGACTACCTAAAATTCTGCTACTCAGATGAGGAAATAGACCAAACCATCATGTTCCCTGTGAAATTTTGCCTCGTTTGAGTATAAAGTTGTTATGTTTACATCAATGTGAAAAATCGCCCTCTAGGGAATCTTTCTTATTCCTCGAAGATTTTGCATGAGAATATTTTGTGGAATATTCTTATCTCAAAAAATGTGCCCCTTCTGGGTGCAGTTCCACTTTGCACCTGGTTCCACTCATGGTTCTCGTCCTTCACTTCCTCTCCCCCCGCCCCCCCGGGTGAATGACTAACGAGGTTCATATATTAATTTTTCAACGAACATTTCAAAGAACTGCCCATTGGATAATTGGTTGGTGCATTGAGGTTATTATGTTGACCTCAAGAGAGGTCACAGGTTAAAAACCAGTGGACTATTTTAATGGTATGTTCATTTAATAACCAACGGGTTAGTGGGTTGGTATAACATTTTTTTGGGTGTATTTGTAATATCTGTGGTTTGGTTATGGTATGGGACCATTACATATGGTTGTGGAGCCGCCACAATGAGTGGGCTAGCCACGTGGCCAACACAGGTTTGAGCCTCGCCGGTTCTGTTTTAATTAGGGTTGCTCATATTAATTTTTCGTTGGGGAATACATAACGTATATGATGTGTGGCAGGTTGGTTGGGAAAGTCTGTTGAGGGTGGCCCACCCACCATATAATTTATTTATTATTACCATAACAGTTCGGGGGTGGTAACCCACCACCCCATTTTTAATATTTATTTTTTTATCTTTTGAAACGATATGGTTACAAACTATTCACTGGATTTTAAGGGTTACTGGAAAAATTAAGGAGGTGACAAATTCACCCTTTTTGACCGTTGAATTCCATGCGCCAACCCTTTACCAAATTTTTTCCTCGTTAGTGATCTTGACCATATGAACTTAGAATTGAGTTTCATTCGTACTATTGGAATCAGGATGCAAGCACTATGATCTTGTCCTAGTGTGGGTGAAATCTGAGAAATTTGACTTTTGAGTTTTTTCAAAGCCTCTTTTGAATTTTGAGTGTTTCTAGAGCCACTTGGATCACTCATGAAGTTTGTGGTGTCATTCGTCAACTCAAAAGGCATGACCAACCATTCAAAAAGGCCCTCCTTGTATTTTGAGGTAGTCTTCCACATATCAGAGGGTTCGATCGGTACTTGGCGATAACCAAAATTCAAGTCACTCTTGTTGAACTATTTGCCCCCTTTGAGCTGGTCCTGAAGGTCATCAATCCATGGGATTGGATACCTATTTCGGATAGTGATCTTGTTTAGCGCTCGATAGCCATTACAATGTCTCCAGGTCCCGTCATTCTTTTGTACCAACTACTCCTGAATCCGCCTCTTGATTTCATTGTTCTCTAGAACAGAGCGTTGATAGATTGGTCCATTGGGTAGTAGCATGTTTGGGGTCAAATTGAGGGAGTGATTAACCTGACAGTGTAGAGGTACCCCTGTGGGTGAGGTGAAGATGTCCCTGTACTCCTCCACAACCTTGTCCATCTATTGCTATCGTGTAGAGGAGCCTTGTCTGTAGGTCATGGCCATAATATTCTTCTTTCCCTGAGGGTGAATCATAAGGAAAAAAAAAAATTCAGTCTGGGAAATTATCTTACTGCATTTCTTTGCAGTGATCAAATAAATGTCGGTAGGCGATGCTATCTTCGGTGTCCTGTACAAATCATTTCCCAAAGTAATAATAATAGTGTGAGGCCTAGACTGATATATAGCATACCA
Organism: Pinus taeda; assembly: GCA_000404065.3. NCBI lineage: Eukaryota > Viridiplantae > Streptophyta > Pinopsida > Pinales > Pinaceae > Pinus > Pinus taeda. The sequence goes on along the minus strand of APFE030967968.1, from coordinate 1,765 downwards.
CTTCCATAAGTATGGTTGGCCTAATAATACATCAATAAGTTCAAGGAGCAACATTAAACAATACCTCATCTATGAAGGGCTTGATGTTGTAAGGAAGGTGACACTGTTAGTTGATGCAGAGATCTCGCCCTTGGCAAAGCCACCTAATGGTGTATGATTGCAGGTGTGGTGTGATCGGTAGGCACAACTGCTTCATGACCTCTCCTAAAATGAGGTTCTTTTGCCTCCCACCATTGACAATGAACCACAATAGAGAACCCTTCACCCACATCTGTGAGTGTAAGAGTAACTCCTCCTCCCATGGATCTTCAGGATCATCCCTTTAGATTTTGGTGGTGGCAACGGTGGAACTAGGCTCCATATTAATAATATGCTTCCCTTTTCCATTCCCCTTGTCAGTTTCTGACTCATTGTCAGAACATGCATCTGATTCGGATGCATTTAGCTTTGGCCACTAGTGACTGTTTGGCTCGGCATGTACTTGTGTTGTGAGTGGGGCTCTTATGGAACTCACACCGTTTCCATGTGTCCTTCTTTATCTTCGTGGTGTTGTTATTTGCTTGTAGCTTCGGTAGGTTGTCCTCGGTTTCCCCACCTTGGCTTTGTCCTTTGTTTTTCATTTGGGGGTGCCTTTCCCTTGCTTTAGATTCATAGATCTAAAGTCTTGCTTCCTCTATTTAAATTTCTCTTGATCTTGAAAACATATCAATAGGCAATGCCAAGTGAGGATATATCCAGGAACTCCATCTCGTCCTGGATGTACTTGTGTAGACCACTGTGATACTTGAGTAACAAATGCCACTCAGAATCCTTGATATCCAACTTCATACGAAGGGTATGGAAAATTTTGGCTACAGGGGTCCTAACCTAGGTTCAAAGTTAGCTGCGCCAACCAACAAAACCATAGATTGCCAACCCTTTCGGGAACAACCTGCGTAGCACAGGATACAGTCTCACCTGAGGCAGTATTGGGGGATGAAAAAACTAGGTTTCTGCATCTAGAGGTCTATGTGATGGGTTTCTGATACTTCTAAGGCTTATTCTAGCCTTCGCAAACCCTAACCCTTAAAATGAAGAATTTACAGTCACTTACATAAAACAGATTATAACTCTATGCTTATTTCTTTAAAAATTCATAACTTCATGTAAACTATTAGATCTACTACTTTCGCGCATCAATTAAGTGTTTCTTTAGATAATTATAGAAAATAGAGTGAATACACTGAAAATGCATAAGTAAAAAGAATGTCATTGATACACAAATATGGCGCCAAAACAGTCTTTATCATGATTAATCCTTCTATTACAAACTCTTTCTTCCCTATGCGCATAGATGCAGGGGCCCATGCAATCATCTTGCAGACTTACCAAGGTCTCTGCACACACAGTTGCAGGAGCCTTCCCCTTCATCTAAGTACAGAAAAAAAACTTTTCTGTAGGTTTTAACCCCGTATAGAAATTACCTGCATACGAATTCTAAATCACAGGAAAAATAAAAATGTGAGAGCATAACACATAAAACACATATACACAGAGATTCCCACTGGATCTCAAAACCGAGACTACCAGCTTGATTTTTCATTATATTCCTTTCAATGTTACAATACATATTTATACATGCCGAAGCATCCAATACCATGGACCGAAAACCATCGAGTCCAAAACTGTGGACCGAAAACCATAGGTAGGTTCGCCCAACCTAATATAGGGTCCAAATTTTTTTTTTCTTGGGGCGCTGCCCCGAACCCCGTAGAGCGGGGCTACC
>APFE030967959.1:17255-65424 GCA_000404065.3 Pinus taeda | reverse complement strand
AGAACTTTTTTTCTATATATATAGATATATATGAAGTTGATGTGGATGTAAATTAGTTAACATAGATTTTCAAATAGTTTACTTAAATCTGTTGTTGTTGTTGTTTTTAAAGTATACAATTTTTTTACAATGTATATATATTTTTTAATTATAGCCAACAATATTTTTCTATTTAAAACATTTTTCATTTTTTAAAAGTAGACCGACAAGACAAATTTAGACAGCCAATTTAAATAATATTTTATTTTTATGGACAAAGATACTTACACATCACCTTCATACTGAATGCACTAAACCCCTTGACACAATAACTATCCACAAACTTACCTAAACAAGTAAATCTAGTTTCAAACTTGAATGAAACCCCTTTATTGATTATAATTTAACATTAAAATATATAAATCTAAAAAACTCACTTACCCCACAAATTAAAAAAATCTTATACCCTAATTTAATAGATAACTTTGTTATTTAATACAGTTTATTATTATAATTACAATTTTCACTTTAATATTTTACCTTTTGTTAATAATTATGATATTTATAATATAACATTATATGCTTATGAGCTCAGGTTTATGTTCACGATATTAAATTTAGTAAATTTTATTATTAAATAGATTATATTATATTTATAATAAAAAAAATATAGTTTTAATAAAATAAAAGTGGTTTAAAGTTTATATAATATTTCTCTCTTTTAGTATATTACATTATTTTAAATTTTACTTGAGCCCTTGAAATTTTGAATCTGGTGAAATAAAAAAGTACGATGAAATCTTTATATTTTTCAAAGGAAAATCAAAATATATCATTCCAAAGTCTCTCTGAGGCTTAGAATTGCTACTTTTATCTATCCTGTGCTTGTTTTATTGTTAAGTTGAATATTCTATTTTCATGGACCTAAAAATCGGATGAAATTTTATATATGTTAGAAATCAATAAAATAAAAATATGAATGATTGTACGGTGGATAATGTGAAGCAAATATCTCCATTGTCCATTTGATAAAAAAATATTCTATTTAGATGTTTTGAAACTATTCTATCTAATGTTTTGAATCTTATTTCACATATCTTTTGCATAAATTTATTTGAAATTTTGTGGGGGATTTGTTTTAAGATTGATTTTTGTGAATTCTATAAAATTTAGATGTCTTGATTTTTTTTTTTAGCATTAAATTTCTATATAGTTAAAACTTGATTTGCATCTGTGCGCTAGGAGAGTGGGGTGTTTCTTCCATTCATAAGGGGAAAATGTCTTAATTATGATATACATCTATCAACTTGGTTAATTCACAGACTTTGCTGCAACGCGTCTCAGAAAGCTTCATGCTCGTCATCGATGCCTGATTCAACGACCTATGCATCTAGACGAATGGAGTTAAACCCATGAAGGCCCCATGTTCCATTACTCTGAAATGCAGGTGGTGATGCAACAGACGGAGTCTTGAAGTGATGGAAAATGCAACTTTTAGGCTAGGGTTATTAGATATCAAAGCGATGTGAAGACCAATTGCTAGTTGAGCCATTTAGGGGGAGCGGGAGTTGCTTTGCACTGGTAATGGAGGGTTACATTTGGTGTGCTTATATTTTACCATGTCTGGTTTGTCGATGACGGATGACGACACATTAAGGTGACAACTTTTAGTGTTTCTAATATTGGTATTGGTTTTCTAGTTTTGTTCTGGGGGTGATTGTTTCTGCTACATTCTTTAGGCTATAATCATATATTTACTTGAATTCTGTATACTTCTACCCTTGCATCACTATCGAGAGCCTATTTGGTTTTCGCTGGGTATTCTTTCAGATATCTCTAGGTTTGGGATACTACTCTACAGTCCATATCGAGTATGCTTATTTTTATCACGTTGGAGATCTTCGACATTCTGGTTCTCTTTATCATTGCCATCTACATTCTATATTGTATCATTTGTGACTAGTTGGCATTCCGTAGAAGTAGACCACATGCCTTGGTGGACTGATATTCTACAACTTATTTGTCCCATATAAATTTGGGAACATGATTCCTACTTTGATACCACTCACTGCTCCATCCTCTAACACAAATGGGTTGATTCATTCATTATATATAGACGATGTTGGGGTTGTGGCGTCCGATGTTGTAATCGTTAGTGGACTTGCATTGGATGTTCATGCTGTTGTTGTTATGCTTGATTCCCATGTTTTGGAAGCACACATAGTGGGATTACTTTGGCTACATTGGCATTGGTTATTTCGACGATCCTTATTTCACTGGATAATATGTTTTCCGACGTAATTCAAATTTTACATCTTCACTATCAGTATTGGCTGGGGTGATCTTTTTCCCCTGTACTAGTTTGTTGGGGGTGGGAGAGTTGGTAGAGTAGGTGGGACTGGCGAGTCCATTTACTTCCTAATTGGGATTGGTTTCCTGGGTGACCTCTGACTGCCACACTTATCTCCAAATAGTTATATACGGTGACAGAGGGGTGGCTCTGCATATAGATTCATGGAGATTACTTGTAGGGTACATATTATGATTTTTGGCCCTTACTTTTGATTATTCCTGTGACAATATCTGGACTTTCCCAATCTCTAGACCATCTCCCATTGGGATTGGGGGCAAGACACTTAATGTGACTTTACTATATATATATAACTTTCCTTCCTAGAATGGTTTTCCTGCACCTTATCAAACGTGACATTCCTTACCCCTCGTTTTTCCATAAAGAACTCTCTCCTCACAACCCTGATGGTAACACTTGGTTTTGTTTTTTCACCCACCACTACCACGATTGAATGCCCCATTCTCTTTTGGGCCCATGGATGTACCTGACCCCTTTTACTTTGACACCTCGACACATTAGGCATTTATTAATGCTACCTTAGCTGCAGAGGCATCTTGCACCACTGGCAAGGTGGTTGGTCTGACTCAGACACCACTCTATACACAATTGTTGATAGGAATTCCTATGGAATCACGCTCGATGGAATATGTTGTAGGTGACACATACTACCATCCGACAACATATGGTTCACATGCTCCATTCCGAAAAAACAAGCAAAGGAGAAGGGAGGTTCGCACCACCACATAGACACATTTGCTTAGTTTTGGCTATGATGTTCTTCTGGACAAAGTTCTTAGCCTACAGAAGCAGGCCTTAGTCAGACATTGGTATTTTCCAGATCTATCAGAATAGGAGATGCAAAACTGGGTGGAAGATAAATGGAAGATATTATTAGGTTATTTTCCCACTGTGTGCTGGCTTATGAACTCTTCATACAACTTTCACTTCTTACACAATGAGGACAGAGATAAATTACTTGGCATGTCATGGGTTCAGGGACAGTTTCTTGTCATTGCATCCATTGTATGTTGGATTCAATCCTCTTTGGGATAGCCCCTTGCATAGATATATCTGGCTTAAGCTTGCTGGATTGCCTATTGAGTTTTGGTCTAAATGAGTTTTCATGGACATTGAGAATAGAATTAGAATGTACATTTATGTGGATCCGAAATGTATCGGTTCCACGGACAAGAGGATCACTTGGGTATTGATAGAAAGGGGGCTCTCTAATGTATTACCTGCACATATCTACCTACCATGAGACTAGATCTAGATACATCAACGATTGAACTATTAGAGCACCCCATTTCACTGCTTAATCTATCATCATATGGGACATTGGAGATTACAATGCTCATGCAGACATACACACAAGATGCAACGAGATATCATGGATTGGGCTGGGAGTGCTGAGACATTGGAGGTGCCATTTCTACTGTAGCAACTAGATGTGTAGCATCGTTGATACACATGTACACACAACTCCTGCTATCATATTCCTTCTATGTGGCATACACTAGTTTACACTTTGACCTCCTCACATATCGAGCGACCATCCTTGCCCCATATTTCCAACACTATTTCCTCATATTTTGAATTGGGAAATCCATATAAAGACCATCCGGGGCCTTCCACAAACCCCATGGATCTATTGATTGCTACGAACTAGACACCCACTACCCCACATCCCCCCCTTAATGCATAGTGATCCCCCATTAGTGCCTGCATTCTCTTCCCCTCTAGAGATTCTCCCCAACCCATACTATGCTACCTGTGGATATTCCATCTAGCGAAACCCCTATTACTCCAAGATCACCCATTCTATCTCCTAGAAATTCCATTGACAACGACATCAAATATCTTCTCTTCAAACCTATGCTAGACCTTCATATGCTCACTATACAACGTCCTCGGACCCAGACATCCCCAAAAATTATCCCAAACCCTACGCTCAATATCACTATTCGCAGACTGAATAATAGGGGAAGCAGACATTTCTGGGGGAGACCCAAAAAACTTATTTTTTCGACTATTGATACTCTCATAGATATTCATATTAGCTCCACCACTGATCCATGGGCCCATAGAGCACATATTCCCAAAGCCTTTTTAACATGAATATTTTCCTATCACTCAATATGCGAAGTCTTGGGAACTCGCACAAATTTCTTGCCCGCAGAGAAATTTTCATTTCTATGCACCCTTCCATCATTCTCTTATAGGAATCGATTACTCTTTCCCATAACGCACTTGATTACTTAAGGAATATGTTTTCTACTTGGCACATGGTGGCTATGGATTCTATGGGCCACTCTGGCAGATTGGTTGCTTTGTGGGATCCAAGGTGGGTCAGCTTCAAGCCATACATTTTTTTTTTGTAGGAATATTATTATCTAGGCACATTGAGAGGACTAGTGGGACATTTCAGGATCCTTAACATATATGATCCTTACAAGGATTGTTGCGGATTTTGGGACAGACTGATGGAGACTAGGATTTTGAAATTGGACTCACTTATTGAGGCAGGGGATTTAAATTCTACCACTGCACTAGAGGAATGCTGGTGGTAGAACACTAGAATGGGCACGCTGGCGGATAAAATTAAAACTATCTTCTGGGAATGCAATTTGATACATATCCGGTCAGAGAGGATCGTTAAGAGACTCGATTGTTTTCTTATTTAGGATGAACTACTAGAGAGGATGGGTATTGTGCATACCTCTGTCTTGAAGTATTACATCTCTGATCACTTGTCCATCACACTTATTTGGAGGAAGGCACAATCTAGGATGGGTATTTCATTTAAATTTAACCATATCTTGCTCGAGGATCTCAAATTTGACAAGTTGGTACAAGATACATGGTCGTAATTTAGGATTACAGAATCATCACCTATGCGGATATGGTACATAAATTACATGAGCTCAAAAGGAAGATTAAAATTTGGGAAAGATGTAAAAAATAGAAGCTGTGGATGGAGCTAGATGTGATACATAATGAGCTGGAGGTACTGGGCTAGAAGTTGGATTTGTAAAATCCATCCAATGCACTTATCAATAATATCAATGCACTAGAGAAGAAAAAAAACATATCATCCACATATAGGAAGTGACTTGGACATTGAAGAGCATGGCTATATGGCTAAAGGAGGGGGATAGAAATACGAAGTTTTTCCAAAGCTATGCAAACTATAGAAGGTAGATAAATTCCATTTGGAAAATTAAGGATTCCAATGACTGTGAGGTTCACACCCTTCCGGAGATTCAACATGCAATGGTTGCATGCTTTGAGAAGGAATATCGCAGTGGAGGAGATGTGAATATTGAGGACTAGCTTTGGGCATCCTAATGTTACCCTAACATGTTTGATGAAGATAGGAACAAAGAAGTGTACAAGGCATTCGAATTGTAGGAGGTCCACTCTGTATTGAAATATTTCTCCAAAGACAAGTGCCCTCAAATAGACGGATGGACTGTAAAAATTTTCTTACACTTCTTTGATCTTATGGGACATGACATGGTTCAAATGGTGGAGCAGTCTAGATTGGAAGGGAACATCACAAACGATATCAAATCCAAATATATTGCTATTCTCCCTAAGAAGAATGAATTGTGGAATTTCTAGGATTATATGCCCATCTCACTTTGTAATTTGATATAAAAATTGATCTCTAAAATCATTTCTCTCCATGTTAAAAACACTCTCTCTAAGTTCATCACTTTGGAACAATACAAATTTCTACAAGATAGACTGATTCATGATGTGGTTGCATTTGTCACAATTGTTAGATTTGTTGTCCTCATTAATGGATACCCGACTAGCTTCTTTGGGCCTAGACGTGAGCTGAGATAGGGGTGCTCGCTCTCCCCTCTGCCATTTATATTGATCATGGATGGACTCAACCACAAAATTAAACATGCTTTCCATAGGGGTGTATATCTGCCTTTTCCTATGGGGCGGAATATAAGGGTTTCACACAATTTTTTTGTTGACGATATACTTACATTTGGGATCATATGCAGATATATTTGGACTTCTCTTCATAACATTTTTCACAGGTTTGGCAGCACATCTGGGTTGTACATGAATAAGGAGAAGTCAGAAATATTATATGGGGAAGGTAAGCAAGAGGATATTGCATATATTTCAAACCCATTTGGGGTGAGAGTTGTACCGATTTGTGATGGTTTGAAGTATATGGGATAAAAAATCAAGCCCAATAATTATCGTAACCAAGACTGGCTATGGATGGATAGACTCCACAAGAAGATATAAGGATGGGCACACAGATGTCTTACACTTGGAAGAAGAGTCATGCTTGTACATTCGGTACTACAACAACTGGCAGTATATTGGGCACACCTATATTGCGTACGTGCATCCATCCTTAAACAAATTAACTATGTTATTGCTAGATACATTTGGGCTAGATCTAAAACAAAACATAAATACCATATGGTTAAATTAGACAAGATCACTAGACCTAAGGCTATGGAGGGCTAGGGCATATTGAACATAAAGCTTTTTGGGTGGGCACTTCTCATAAAATCTCTATGGTGGGGACTACTTGGCACAGGTATTTGGAGCAAGATCATTAAGAAAAAATATCTTAAGGAGATTAAGATTTGTCATGGGCTGAGAGAGGGACTAGTTGGCAAGGCATACAGATTTTCTATATGGAATAACCTCAATAGAGTTTGGCGTTGGTTCAGAAAAAGGATCTGCTAGAACATGGGATTTGGGAAGGACATCATCATTGGGAGGGACAAGATCCTTGGGGTCGAATTGCATAGACATTACATAGCGGAACCCACCCATTGTATATACAAAAGGGGTATTATATCTTTTTATCAAGCCATATGAACTTGGTAAGGGAATAGGCTGATTTGGAAGGAGGCGGAAGAACTAGGTCTGTGGGTGGACTTGCCCGAGACATGGAAGAACATTGTTGCCAAGATCCGAAATGCTGGGATATACAAATCTAATCTGGGAGATCATATTGGATGGGATGGTATCATTAAAATTGGTTCCATCTCTGTGGAAAATACTTCAATTATATCTATTTCCGCACACATGAATACCATGACCACTGTTGGTTCACTAAGTTCTGGAATGTACAAATCCCACACAAGATTATTCTGTACACCTGGCTAGTTTGGCATAATAAGACACTCAATTGGGAGAAGTTGAAGAGGGGCCTAAAGGGACCTGGTATTTGTGTATTTTGCTCGCAGGAGGAGGAGGAAAATGTCCAAATTCTCTTGAGATGTCCTATTACAATTCAGATTTGGCATAGTTTGTCTATCATTCTCTCCTTTGCATACATTGACAATTGTTCCATTGATACATGCTTACATTGGTGGAGTACCCAGAATATGGATTGGTATGCGATCTCGATGCTCACTTTTTAGGAGATCTGGAAAGCTAGAAACAACAATATATTTGATCACAAATATCTTAGTGTTGATAGGATCATAGATAACATACACACTGATATGGATCCACTACAATGACCATTGGGTCAACCAACTATAGGGTCTCACGGGATTGATGATCCTTTTATTACATATCATGTTGGTCTTTTTAACAGTGCACAACAGGGTGGTAGATGTGATTGCGTGATTTGGATATGCTTGGAAAACAACAGACAATATAGAATCCACTGGGGGGGCGAAGGGGGGACTAACATGAAGGGAAAGGCTATGGCACTTTGGGGGCTGCTCTAATTTGCGGAGTTTCTAGACATCCACAACATCAACATATATAGAGACTCCCAAGCCATCATCAATCATATCTTGGGATCCTCACACATTTCACATCCACATCTTCAGGGCTGGCTGATGCACATCAAGAACCTGTAGAACACACTTCTGGGTGTCTCTATTCAACACTCACATAGAGAACACAACACTGTTGCAGATTCTTTGTCTAAGCAAGTTCTCCTTGAATCACTGGAGGGGTTTCATATCACTTTGGAGGTGGATGGATGCTAGATAGATGTAGGTTTTACACCATTCCCTGACTTTGTCTCCACTGCTTTCTCCATTATTTTTGTTTCTTGTGTTGTGTCCACTATAGGTTGCACAATGGGCACATGTTTTCCTCATACATTTGGACTATATCTTGGAAGATTTTGATATATGTACTCCCTTCTTTTTTGTTTTGGCTATGGCTTTTATTATGGAGACATGGTATGTACTCCCTCTGGACAACAACTATTTTGACATTTCCCTTGGGCTACTGATATATTGGGAGACAATATACATCTCATATGACGCATCCACATGGAACTAAATGTACTGATGTTACTGTCTATATAATAAAATCAACATTTTTTCTTATCTGAAAAAAAAATATAGTTAAAACCTAATTTAAATAACAAAAATAAAGATTTGATAAAAACAATTACAAATTTAAACCAAAAACTCCAAAACCTATGGTGATTAAACAACGTCGTTTACTTAGCAAATTGTACATGCCATGATTACACTAACTAGCAACCAAAAACGCACATGGTGTAGTTAGTGGTTTAGCAAATATTAATTGGACATTATATCATAAAGGAGAACATTGTCGAAGTTGTAAATTGAAACTAGCCTCTCGTTGGCTACTATTACATTGGCGGCCATCATCCACTCCTCGTGGTTTTGATCGTGTCCACTAAAGGTGTTACCGCCTACCACGCAACTCAGTGGCTCAACACATTTCTTTCCACATTCCAAGTGTGTAAATCTGGAATGAGATGATTGTTCCATAAATACGCAGCCATTTTTATATGGAAACCTAACTTGTAGAGATTCAAGCTTGGGGAGTTCACTAATGTTGTCGAGCCTCTTAGTGTCACATAGATACCGAAATTTGGTGTCTATATTTATATGTAGTGTCCAACACCTATATAGTTTGTTATTGTGTATGTGGATCTATATTAATAAAAAATATTGTTAAAGTACCCCGAGTTGACTTCAATGACAAAAATTGAAGGGAACAAAACTATGGAGCAGAGAACTTGCTCTTCTTAGTATTACAAATCACGTAAATAAGATTACATTGGAAACATCAGTAATAAATTACTAGAGTTAAACTCGACTTAATGGACTAAGTGAAACTGAACTAGGACACTTGGAGGGATGGTTTTGACACCTATCAGGTGGTTGGGATTAGATTCTCCAACACTCTCCCTTAATTACAGCCACATAAAAAATTCAATTAAGATACTTGTTGGTCTGTGTCTTAGCTAGATTTACAATTTAAAAATTGATTTCAACTTTTCTTCTTCTCCTTTTCCAGATCCTATAGCCTCTAAATTGTTTCAACTTTTTCTCTTTGTTGTATCCCTCAAACCTCAGTTTCTTCATTTGGAAGTGCAAGTCTTCCATTTTTCTAGGGTGTTTGAGAATATCCCAGACTTCTTCAAAAAATGAGTTGTATGTGGACTGCTGCCACATATTATCTTTTGTAGTGCGCTTTTCATCATCAATCTGCTGCAACATCAGACCATAATATAACTTCATCTCTTCAAAACTCCAATACCTAAAAATTTCATTAATTTGTTCATCATCAATGTTGTCTTGAAGGTTCATTTCTGCAACTACTCTGCAGACTTTCTCAAGGCATGGTGTTGCAAGCCATGCTTCAAGGAAATTTAATTCTTCTTCATAATCGTTTTGTTTACTTGCACACTGAAAATCAACATTGGAATTAAAAATATTTGTAGAACCACATTGGTTTTGTTCCTTCTTCTTTGCAATGAGAGCTTCCTTCTGTTGCACTTCCAGCTCTGCTTCTTCCTTTGTCTCTATTTTCTTTTTGTGGGATTCTTTCTTTGCCTCTTCCTCAGTTTCTATCTTTGTCTCTTCGACTTCTTTACTAATCTGTGTTGCTGCAAAAAGGTTGTCTTCCACTGACTCGACTGGGTTTTTCACATTGAATAACATCATGTCTATATGATGTTTTTGCTACATCACCTACAACCATTCATCATTAGCCAACAATTCTTCATCAAATTTTACATTAGAAATATTTTTTGTTAGATTCACCATAGTATCGACTCCTCCAATGGCAGTTTCATTGTCAAGTAAGCTCTTTTGCTGGATTCACCAAAATTTCATCAGCAGGCTCTGTTGTTGGCTTCACCAAATTATCTTCAACAAGCTCTATTGTTGGATTCACCAAATTGTCTTCAAAAAGCTTTGTTGCTGGATTTATCATAATTTCGTCAACAAGCTCCGTTGTTGGAATCACCAAATTTTCATCCACTTGTGGCTGTGCACGATGGGGTTCACGAGCATCTTCGTGCTCCTTTTCTACTTCTGCAAATTCTTCACTCATCATCCACTTGTGACTGAGCATAGTGGGATTCATCTTTTTGTAGATCTGTTGCTGTAGATCCACCTTCAACATCAATGCTCCCCTTTACACCAAAACTCCTCTCAAGGGTATCCCAGATCTCCTTAGTTGTCTTAACTTCTAAAATCAAGGGAAGAATGCTATCATCGACAGATTCTTTTATGCATTTCAATGCAAAGGCATCATTTTTCCTTTTCACTTCCAAATCTAAACAGATATCCAACATCACTTGTTGTCGCTTTGACCTTCTTAACCTCTGAGCTTGTCCCATTTCTACACATAATTTGAACACTACTTGTCTAATACTTTTTAGACTTTAATAACTTCCATATTTTTTTAAGAAACAAAAAAATCTTCGCTCTTTCACTTGGGAAAAAATCTCAAATAATTATTCAATTCTTTTGATTTAACTCAAATGCACCACTTCACTTTACCCTCGGGCTTTGATTGTTCGTGCATTGACTTGACTTTTAGTGCAAAATTTTTAACCTTCACGACTTACCACAAATAGGTCATGCAGACTTTTAAAAAACGCCTAACGCTTCTATTAAATTTCTGGGCTGCGTTATGGATTAACTTTTCTATGGAAAAAAATCTCAACCTTTTTCTTCAGAACATGCTCATTCCCTTCGGTTTCTTCGCAAGTTTCTTCAAATTTTTGTTGCTCTTTCAAAAAATCTTACGCTTTATCTCTGCTTCTCTCACTTCACTTACCTTGCTGCTTTCAAACTAAGCTGATCTCTTCTTCTCTGTCAAAGAGTTTTAAAAAATCTAATCTTTGATACTATAACGAAAATTGAAAGGAACAAAACTATGGAGAAAAGGACTTGCTCTTTAAATATTAAAAATCACTTAAATAAAATTAAAATTACATTAAAAACATGATTTTAATACTTAAATAGAATTATATTGAAAATATGAGTAATAAATGGGTGGAGTTAAACTCGATTTAAATCGGACTAAATAAAACTAAACTAAAACACTGAAAAAAACAGTTTTGACACCTTCAAAAGTTCCACGACTTCCATGTAAAATTATAAAATTCTTTGGGGATTACCCTGAGAATTATAAAAACGCTTGCGGTTTTCTGCAAATATTTGACGGCTTTCAATATAAAAACGCCTGGAGATTACCATGTCTGGAAGGTAAACGAGCGTAAGTGGAGTTCCATGTCGTCGCATTTTATCCATAGAATTTGACTTTCGCTTCAGTTAAGGGTTTTTTACCTATAAATACTCTCCTACATTTTGTTGTCAACCATCACAGGTTTCTCTCAGTCAATCAATATATTCTCCCTCTAAGCATTTCGAAGATTTTTCACTTGTCTTATATTTACTTCAATGGCTGTCACATGCTCTTACAGCTCTGTTCGTAGCCTTCTACTTTACACCCTTGTCATGTATCTCGGCTGGTTATAAAGTCCAGAGTCATGGCTTCCATCTATTGAGGAAGCAGAAACAGTGGCTGGATGTGAATAAATCTGTTTCAATTCTTCAAGTGATCCAGAGCCCGCAGAAGAAGAAAGTGGGATAAGATAATAGAGCTGCCCTGCTTGAAGCTCTGAGTTGTGATCCAGAGGACGGGTGACAACATTTGTTCCCCAGCATTTTACATTGCCCGCATCAAATATCCCATGGTGGGGATACTCTTCAACGATTTCTTTAACGTAAACAGGGCGCTTGAATCTCATAACTTTCCCATCGACTGTAATCAATTTTATCGATCTGTCTTCACGAGAAGATCTGCATAGCAGGTTCTTCAACCCACTGCACAGACGACTGCCCATAACAAAATTACTTTGTTTTGCCAAGTTATGTTGCCTAGTCCTCACACTGTGTGCAATGGGTATCGGCCATGGCACGGAAATTTATATTACGGCTTCGTGCGCCAACAAGTGGAGGGGAGGGACCAATTAATAAGCGCTACTTTCGGCACAATCCTCTGGAAGTTGGCAGGCATGGTTGGACTCTGGACTTTATAACATAAATCTATAGTTCATCAGTTGGTTTTTCAATCTTAAGTTTATCGATGAATTTCAAACTTGGTGTGACAAATACATATTGATGAAATTATAGGTAAGATGTACCAATAAAGATCCATGGCTTTTTTAACGGACAAGGGGTGGTGACAGATTTCATCATGAGCCTTCATGCCTACTCTCACCTTGCGCGCAGAGGGAACGCTAACCAAGTCATTTCGGTGGGGACGGTGGGCTCGGGACATAGAATTGGAATTAGTAGATTAATAACGTATATAAAACATAGTTACCAATTTCGGCCGTACCGGCAAAAAAATTTCTGAAATTCGCTGATTCGATTCGGTATGCGAATAATTCGTCAGTTTCCAATTAGGTACAAGTCAGCGGTGATTGATTTTGGTCCAAACTTTCTATCACCGTATCTCCAGCGTCAACTGTGCTGCTCATGCTGAGTTGACGAACAGTGAGGTTGTGTAGAACAAGGAAGGTCTAGCTCTGTGTAACTATGGATAGTAACCGTGATAAATTGCTGCTGAATAAAATTATAGAGTAAGTAAATTGAGTTTTTCAATTAACTTTTATAAAATAACGTAGCCTTGGTAGCAATTTGAGAATTGAAATTTTATAAAAATAATGCAGCGGTCTTTTAGCTTTAATGCTAATTTTTTTTTTTGTTTTTATAATTTTTTTATTCAGGTACTCAAATGTCCCAAGTTAAATTTTCAAATACTCTTCCTTTTGGTGTTAAGATTATCCATTTGTGAATTTGTGTAAAATAAACTTAAATAATAGTAAGAAGAGTAAATTGGAATTTGTAGGGTATTTAGCTAGGTAAGAAATTGGTTTCCTTCATATGCTTCTCAAAATCTACCCAATTGAATTTGCCTCCATTATAATTTATTGATTGGATAGAACTGTCACTTCACATTTTTACAGACAATGGAAAGCTGCAAAAGAAACAAGCTCACATTTGAAGGAATACATTTGTGTGTTTCTATCGTTTTTGATGCAAGAAAATTCTGCTCTATGTATATTAGGTGGAGACTTCACTTATGATTAGACCCTCCTTTGGATGATTTGTATTGCCAGACTATAAAAAGGCTGCTAGGAAGAAATTTTAACCCCTAGAAAGTTACTGAATCTGCTCACATAGATATAATTGTTTTTATATTAACAGAGATTTGAGAAAGAAAGGCATGGATTATAGCCAAAATCCTCCAAAGACTTGAGAGGACGAAGTTCGAACACATAAGGCTGCTTAAATGTGGCTTATGTGAAAGGGGGCCACACAATTGTTGCTTCAGCCAACAGATGGGGAAGAAGTGTAAACGTTTCTCCTGATATTAGTGTGTTAAAATTCATGAATTTTCAGAGCTCCAACCTACTGTGTTTTGAGGAGGATATATGAGTTCTCACATATGCTTAGGACTCAGCAGACACCAAAAACATATGGTAAAAATGTATATGAATTTGTTAGCTGGTAAGAAATGGTTAACAGGAATAAACTTGGGATGATTGAATGATGCAATGTTCATTTTTAACTTTTTAGTTGCAAGAAATGCTATGCATTGTTATAAATTATAGTAGAAGGGAAGTCTTTTAACCCATAAAATCAAGTTCTTGAAAAAGAAAAATATTCAAACCCTTTCATTTTTTATCACTGATTTACAGGATGATCAGTGACATTTCAGTTTAATACTGTCTTGGCAGCAGTTACTCTGAACATGTAAATCAAGTTCTTGAAAAAGAAAAATATTCAAACCCTTTCATTTTTATCACTGATTTACAGGATGATCAGTGACAAAGTTTAGTTTAATACTGTCTTGGTAGTAGTTACTCTGAACATGTGATCACATTGCCATCCATTTACTCTCGTAACCACATCCTTTCAGCTCTTTCTATGATTTTCTGAAGTAGTTTTAATATACTTAGTCAGGATATGATTTTGTATTTACAGTCTTGTTAATTTATATAATTGGATTGGATTGCACAGGCTTTCACCAATGCAAGTATGGATATGAAAATATTTCGGTTGTTGAATCAGTTGTAGATGGATATGCAGCAGCAAAAATTCCTCTAGAAACGATTTGGATAGACATTGATTATATGGATGACTACAAGGATTTTACTCTAGATCCTCTGAATTTCCCTGAGATGGAAATGCAAAAGTTTGTTGAACGAATCCATGCTAACGGGCAGAAATATGTTCTGATTATTGATCCAGGTAGGTTCAATTTGTTATTGTCCTAGAATTGGAGAAAAAGAACAGAGAAAGAAATAAGAACTGAACTGAGCCTTGTTAGTATATTCTGAACATACAATTCATTTGCTTAATTGTGCAGGAATAAGCTTAAATGAAACATACAAGACTTTTCAGAGAGGGATACAAGATGACATTTTTGTTAAACGAGGAGGTGTGCCATATTTGGCACAAGTGTGGCCAGGCCCAATATATTTTCCAGATTTTCTCAATCCCAATAGACAGTCATTTTGGACAAAAGAAATCTCTGAGTTTCATGAGACAATTGCATTTGATGGTCTTTGGCTTGATATGAATGAAGTTTAAAACTTCTGTAGTGGGGTCACATGTTCCTTGCCAAAGGAAGGGGATTGCCCACGGAAAGATTCACAGACAGATTGATGCTTAGTTTGTAGCGATGCGAACACCACCAGATGGGATGATCCCCCTTACAAAGTCAATGCTTCTGGAACACACAGACCACTGGGTAACAAAACCATGGCTGCTAGTGCAGTTCACTATAATAATATCTTGGAGTACAATGCTCATAATCTATATGGGTTATCAGAGGCTATTATGACAAACACAGCATTGAAATCAGTAATAAAGAAGAGGCCATTCATACTAACCCGTTCTACCTTTATTGGATCAGGGGCCCATGCTGCACATTGGACAGGAGACAATGCTGCAACATGGGATGATCTCTGGTACTCCATACCTACAATGCTGAGTTTTGGATTGTTTGGAGTCCCAATGGTAGGTGCTGATATTTGTGGATTTTCAAAAGACACAACCGAAGAGCTTTGCAATAGGTGGATTTAATTAGGTTCCTTTTATCCTTTTGCTAGAGATCACTCAGACAAGGGAACGAAGCACCAAGAGCTTTACCTGTGGAAATCAGTCACAATGTCTGCAAGGAAAGCATTAGGTCTGAGATACAGGCTTCTTCCATATATCTACACATTGGCATTTGAAGCTCACACTAAAGGATCTCCCATTGCAAGGCCTCTGTTCTTTACATTCCTTGAGGATCCTAATACACTGGGAATCAGCACCCAGTTTCTATTGGGTAAAGCGGTCTTGGTCTCCCCTGTTTTAAAGCAAGGAGCAAGTACTGTGGATGCTTATTTTCCAAAGGGAACTTGGTACAATTGTACAATGTATCAGAGTCAATAACAGTTGAGAGTGGCACATATGTTAGTCTTCTTGCTCCACTAGATACCATCAATGTCCATGTATTAGAGGGGACTATTTTGCCGATGCAAGAAATGGGTATGACAACTAGGGAAGCCATAAGAAGGCCATTTAGTTTGGTGGTTGCCTTGGGTGGTAGGAAGGAAGCATATGGGGACCTATATGTGGACAATGGAGAGGATTTGGAAATGGTAATAGAGCATGGCAAGTCAAGTTATATAGAGTTTTATGCAGATATTGTAGAGCGAGGAGTGAGACTGAGATCAAAAGTCCAAATGGGGGAATATGCAATTGGGGAAGGATGGCTTCTGGAGAACATTACAGTTTTGGGAACTACCACTGCTGTTCGTTCTCATAATGCTAATTCATACATGAAATTGGAGGCAATCAGGGATAAAATGATTCTGGATGTTTCAGCATCATTCTCTATGAAGAGAATCAAAACTGATTTTAGACCTGAAATGAATCGTTATAATAGCCTTGAGTTTGATGTTGTTTTAATGATTTCAAATCTGTCTCTTTCAATCGGGAAGAACTTTGAGCTTGTTATACCGTGGGAGAAATGATTGGGTAGTGTTGTGCGTTCACATGGTAAGGAAATATACTCACTCATAGGTGTGTTGTGTACCGCAATTTAAACATAAGATGTTGTTATAATACCTCATTGTTTTCTGCTGAACGCTTAAAATGCATCCATAAAGCTGATGAGATTCTTGTTTCAATTTATAGGTAAAATTGGACGCAAGGACAAATTTCATCAATTGCCACACTTGTGTGTGGTGTGGTGTGTACTTCTGCATTAACAGGGTAACCTACTACATGGGAGGACTCGAACTTTGACTCTCCACCTTAAATGTTGAATAACGTTCCGAACTAGTCATGGGACACTCCCTATAAACTTATATGGGTTTGTGCCAAGATCAACGATATAGAATAATCATCATCTAGGTTTTCCCATGGTGGCATTATGATATACATTAAACTGAACAAACAACCACATCTCCGATAATTACTCTAAAATTTTGTCAATTAATTATAAGACTGAAATCATAAAAAAAATGTTGTGAGTTAATTATAGGAGTGAAATCATAAAAGACTTTTTTTTTTCCAAACGCGGGGAGAAATTTTTTTTCCAAAAGAGGGAAGATTTTTTTTTCCAAAAATAAGAGATTTTTTTTTTTTCAAAATAAGAGATTTTTTTTTTCCAAAAGAAGGAACAGGTAATGTTTTGTTTTAAGTTTTATTTATTCATCACTCACTTGAACTTGTCTCTTAAAGAATTTCCTCCGGCTACTAAGGTACTGCTTGATAAAACAGTTAATTTCAACTTTTTTCTTTGTTAACTTTAATAATATATAAGAATTGATTTCTAATTTACAATTTTTGAATCTGAAAACTTATATATGTATATAATATTTAGCATTACAATAATAATATTATATAAGAGGATCATTTTGAAGTTTAAGAATAATTAAGGTTGATGAGAAGAAATCAATGCAAAGTTGTTATTATGGAAAAATTGATAAATTTATGTTTTTGCTCTCAAAAGTCTTACTGCATATTATATAAGAGGACCATTTTGAAGTTTAAGAATAATTAAGGTTGATGAGAAGAAATCAATGCAAAGTTGTTATTATGGAAAAATTGATAAAGTTAAGTTTTTCTCTCAAAAGTCTTACTTCATGGGCAATGTTTGGTGTAGTACAAACAATAATATACATCAAACTTTCAACAATGTTTCCATAAAGAACACAAGACATGACTTCTACTTCTTCAATCTTGGGACACTAAAACTTTGGAAACAAAGAAGGCTTTGAATTTGAAATTATATATGTATATAATATTTAGCATTACAATAATAATATTATATAAGAGGATCATTTTGAAGTTTAAGAATAATTAGGGTTGATGAGAAGAAATCAATGCAAAGTTGTTATTATGGAAAAAATGATAAATTTATGCTTTTCTCTTAAAAGTCTTACCGCATGGGCAATGTTTGGTGTAGTACAAACAATAATATACATCAAACTTCCAACAATGTTTCATAAGGAACACAAGACATGACTTCTATTTCTTCTATCTTGGGAGACTATTCTAGAGATAACTTTACATCTATAGGAATATGAACATTTTCTCATCTAGATTTCTACATATTAAAGCTTTGTAGCATTGTCTTAATATATTTCTTCATATTCAATTAAAGTTCTTGTTTAAACAATCTCTTTTAGTTTGTAATGCCAAGATTTTACATTCTTGATAACTTTCCTTGTTGTCTTTCCAATTAACAACATAGATTAACATATAATGCCACTTAAACAAAATGACCAGCAACATGTGTCGAATGCACACAATGACTAACGTTACTTCTTGGAAATCCAAGTCTTAATATATAAGTGTCAACTTTTCATATCACATTCTTAGAGATTGTTTAAGCAATGTAGGACTTTTTTTTATTTTCAAAACAACTTATTCTTTCACTTATTGTAAAATCTTTTCATTGTTCTATGTAGATTTCTTCTTCAAGATCCACATATAGGAATGTTCTCTTGATATCCATTTGTTCTACTTCAAGATCAAATACAATGATGATAAACAAAATAATTTTAATTGAAGTTAACTTAGCAATAGGAGGAAAATCTCGCCAAAATCAATTCCCTCAACTTGGGAAAATCCCTTGAATAGCAGGTGAGTTTTGTACTTCTCAACTTCACATTTTATGTTGAAATTATTCTCGAACACCCAGTTGCAACCATCAAGTTTGTTTTTGGTAGGTAACTTGACCGAATCCCATGCCCAATTTTTGTCCAAGGCTTCCATTTTTTTAACCATGGCCTTGTTCCAAAGTTCATTTTTGTTTGAATCCACTGCCTTCCTAATAGTTCCAGGATCATAATCCATGGAAGATGAAAGAAAATAAGAGAAAAAAGCTTGGGGGGATATACCTTTCCATTGGTCTTCTTTCTCAAACCATTGGCCTTAAAACTAAGGTTTGAGGTTCTTCCTCTATTTCATCTTCTTTTGTTGAATCAAAGTCTCTATCCTCCAACTCAAACTACATTTGTTCAAGTTTTTTTTTGGGTTTGTTTTCCTACTTCGAAGTAATTTCCCTTTCTCTAAAGATTACATCTCAACTATAAATATTCTTTCTTGTTTAAGAGTTCCAAACCTTATATCCTTTAGACTATCTTTCTAACCAATAAAAATACATTTTGTTATTTTATTGTCTAGCATACGTTTTTTGTTTTTGTTTTTTGTTTATTCCTTTGGAAGATGAACATAAGCATCACAACAAAATAAATTGAGATGTGCAAGAGAGGGTTTCTTATAGGGCCATGCCTCATGCATGGTTTTATCAATTAGTGTTGATGAAGGTGATCTATTTCCTATGTAAGATACAATACCTAGCTTCTATCCAAAATTCTTGTGATAATCTCACATTACTAAGCATACATCTTAGTGTTCCATTAATATTTGTTGTATTCATTCAATAACTATAGTGAGGTATGTATGGAGCGAGCTTTTTCCTTGCTCTCCACCTTTATTTTTCCTTGACAACTTTATCTTTTTCTTCTTTGTTTGGTTTTCTATTAGATCCTTAAATTCTTTGAATTTATTGAAGACCTAATATTTTTGTTGGAGGAAATATATCCATGTATTCCGCAAGAAATCATTATAAATAAAACATAATAAAATGATTTATCTAGCGATGGAATGTTCAAACACACACTGTGTATTAACTCCAAGATGGCTTTTTCTATTTTAGCACCATCTAGAAACCTAACTTGATTCTATTCACCATAAACACAATGCTTATAGAAATCACAATCTAGAGGTAAGTCACAAATTCCTCCAATCATACATTTATTGTGCAAATATCAAAAGCTCTTGTCTCCAATACATCTTGACCTTTGATGCCAAAGCATTGTTTTCTCTTTAGGGACATTAGTTCATGTCTACTTTTCTCACCTCGAGAACAACAAAACTATATTATAGTGTTTCACTTAAGCTTATTTTGTGTTCCAATCCAAACTCCTCTTTTGAACACCATTGATCCTCAAACTATCTTGTAGTCTGAAGTTCCTTGCATACCCACACCACTCATCTTTACTCATATAGATTACATTTTTGGTTAACCATGGAAGATCTAGAACTCTAAGGAGTGTTTTAACCCCTCCATCTTTGAGAAAACAACTTGATTTTTTCCTCCATGTCCAATTGTTTTGTCTATCAAGTCATTCCCTAGTAAGACATCACCCACATTATAATTTTCATATTCATAGAACCTCTCCTTGTGAGGATTTATAGGAAGGAAAATCTCACCAAAATTAATTCCTCAACTTGGGAATATCCCTTGACTAGTAGGTGAGTTTTGTACTTCTTTGTTGTACATTTTACGTTGAACTTGTTCTTGATCACCTAGTTGCTACAATCAAGTTTGCCTTTAGTAGATAACTTGACCAAATCCCATGCCCAATTTTGGTCCAAGGCTTCCATTTTTTCAACCATGGCCTTGCTCCAGAGTTCATTTTTGTTTGAATCCACTGCCTTCCTAATAGTTCTAGGATCATAAGCCATGGAAGATGAAAGAAAAGAAGAACAAAAACTTGGGGGGTCTATACGTTTCCATTTGTATTCTTTCTCAAACCATTGGCCTCAAAACTAAGGTTTGAGGTTCTTCCTCTATTTCATCTTCTTTTGTTGAATCAAAGTCTCTATCTCCAAATCAAACTACATTCTTTCTAGTTCTTCTTTTTTTGGTTTGTTTTCCTACTTGGGAGTAATTTTCCCTTCTCAAAAGATTACATCTCAACTATTAATATTCTTTCTTGTTTAAGGGTTCCAAAACTTGTATCATTTCAGACTATCTTTCTAACCAATAAAAGTACATTTTGTTATTTTATTGTCTAGCATATATATATATTTTTCCTTTGGAAGATGAATATAAGCATCAAAACAAAACAAATTGAGATGTGCAAGAGAGGGTTTCTTACAGGGTCATGTCTTATGCAAGTTTTTATCAACTAGTGTTAGTGTTGATGGAGGTGATCTATTTCCTAGGTAAGATGCAATACCGATTGCTCTACCCTAAATTCTTGTGATAATCTCACACTACTGAGCACACATCTTAGCATTTCATTAATGTCTGTCTTATTCATTCAACAAGTTACTATATTTAGGTATGTATGGGGTAGGTTTTTTCCTTGCCATATCACACTATTCACAAAATTTCTCAAATTCATTTCCATAGATCTCTCTAACTTTGTTTGTCCTCAATAACTTTATCTTTCTTGTTTTCTCAGTTTGGTTTTCCATCATATCCTTAAATTCTTTGAATTTATTGAATACTTCATTTTTTTGTTGGAGGAAATATATCCATATATTCCTCATGAAATCACTATGAATAAAACATAGTAAAATGATTTACCTAATAACTAACTTCCCTCAAGTCTCAACACAATCTACAACACATCATTCTTCGTGATGGACTGATATTCCTCCATCATGACATCCTTCCAAACTTGTTGGTCTGTTGTCTCCTTATAGTTGGATGGCTCAGAATCAATGATGTGACTCATCAGTGATGTGTAGCCTGAGTACTTAGAACATTTTCTTTTTCCGAAAGTGCCCTGGGGAGCCACATTCCCCTCTGCATCCTGAAAAGTACTTTGAAGCCATGCCAACCTCTTTTTGGACTCTGCAACAAAGAACCTAAGTGGCTCCACTAGATTAATGGGTCCTTGATGCTCTAAAGGATGTTCCACAGATACAAAAGGACCTGAATCCACATTCTTGGGAAACTTTTGATCCTTATCATAACAAGAGACCCTTTGGATTTTAGGTAGACTACGTCCTTCCACTCTACCTCACTATCTACTCCCTCTGAACTAGGATCTCTTTCGGTCATCTGACATGGTTTTAGATGTTTGTACAATTTCTCCCTCTTGAACACAAATCACTCTTGTTGAGTTTATGCTCAATCCTAGGAAAATCCTCTGAGATGCCCTTTAAATCTCCTAAGTTAATTTCTTATGAACACTGGTGGATCTATGTACCTATTCACCCCACACATATTCTCCAACCATTTACTCATTGGTGCTATGGGGTTAAATCTCTCCTCAAATTTTGTATTTTACTCCATTAGAATTAGGCTATAGTCCACCCATAGTGTTTGGCTTTGTTAAATTGGTCCTCCATAATTGGATAAATTTAGGTAGAAGTAAAAAACAAATATGCAATCCATTCATTATATTTTGGTACTTAAACATATTTACTAGGGATTATTGCCCACCATGGTTGTTTGGATTTGTTAAATTGTTCCTCCATAATTGCATAAATTTAGGTAGAAGTAAAAAACAAATATGCAATACATTCATTATATTTTGGAATTTAAACATATTTACTAGGGATCACTGCCCACCATAGTTTATGCAATTCTTTGCATAAGTTTACGTAGGGAGTTAAAGTAAATATGTTGTACATAAAAATTGTAACAACTCTTAGAAGCTTTGACCTCTTCCTCAAATTACTTCTAAGAGAGAGAAATATGTGAGTGATGATTGAGTGTAAATGAGAGTTCAAGTGCTTTTTTATAGTGATTTTATGGTTCCTCAAGAAGTACATCTCTTTGCAAATTAAATTTAAAGTTATATTAAATTTTCTTTCCTTTAACTTGTGTAGTTGGGGATTATGTACTGCAGCTACCCAAAAATCAACACTTGTAAACCACCAATAACATAAACAATTATTGATTGTGGCGATTCACCGCATCCACCGGCATCAAGGGGGGTAGAGAGGATCGGGGAGGTATTTCTTCATCTTTGTTTTTTCTATGTTTTGTAGTCTTAAGGAGGAAGAAGAAGTTTGGAAGTGGGAACTTCTAAGAGATTTGGCATAATTATCATAGTTTGTGGAGATTGTGGATGGTGTCGGGCACTTTGTGATTTGAACACACACTATGAGTTGTGGTTCAAGGGCTTGGGCACTTTGTGATTTGAACACACACACTATGAGTTGTGGTTTAGGGGTTTGCGCATGGAGGGATAGGTTCCATGGGGCTAGGAAGTGAGATAAGTTGTTCCTAGTTGGTTGGGTGGCAAATTCAATTGGGTAGATTTTGAGAAGCATATGAAGGAAACCAATTTCTTACCTAGCTAAATACCCTACAAATTCCAATTTACTCTTCTTACTATTAAGATTATGTTTGTGTGTTTACATACTTTCTTATGAATTAACTAATGCTCAGTAGCAGTAGACATTGGACAATTATATTTGTATACTTCTGTTTTAAACTGAAACAAATCCAGGGCTAAAAGGAATGAATTGATTGCACTAGTCATCCTTCTATAACTTTCCAACATAGGCTGGAGTAAATAGATTGTAATTTGGGTAATTTTTCTAACTGCAAATAGGGACATACTTGTGTATTGGCAGGGAAGCTATGATGGCCATTTGTCAGGCCAGGTGATCACACTCCCTTGATCGTGAGCACGATTGTGATCAAGATGGAAGACTTCATAGTCTAGATTGATTGTTTAGCAGTGATAGTTAGTGGGCTCATTCACAAAAGCTTCTATTTCACTAATCCTTTTTATAGAGTTGTCAGATTCAATTTCCAAAGGTTTTAATTACACTATAGAGTTGATTTCTGAGAGAGTTGTGATTCACAGTGTTAAATATAGTAGCTGTGACACTTGAATGAAGACAAGCATAGTAGAGGTATCAAACTCTGTTATAAGCTTACCTACATATTATAAGGGACTTGGTTGGTTTTTTTATAATTTTATAAACAAGTTCCATGTCGTGGAAATGTGAAAAAAAATAGTGATATTGCCACCATGTGGCTCTTGTCATATATGGTTTTATACTTTTTCAAAAAATTCTCTAAGAGTTCACAAGGCTAAGATTCACTAGGACTTTACAAAGTTTTATTATTTAGTGAAAGAATTGCCAAGATATTACAAGATTTTATAATTGAGTAGAATATTCGCCATGCCTCGTGAGAGATTCGCCAAAAAATTATATATACATATATTATATTATTGATAAATTCGCCTTCCATTTTTCCTATATACCATGGAGATTCGCCCATTTATTATATTTATAAATTTAGGGGGGGTTAAAATTTTCCCTACCAACCGGCCTACTTCTTTGTACAATGTTGTCTTTCTTAGATGCAAGTTGATTTTACTTTCTTGTCTTTAAATCTTCTTCTTCACCCTCGTTGTCATCTTTTGTCATCATTGTCTTTTTCATCAATTTCCTCTATTTGATCTAGCTTGGAAGATTCTCTCGTAAATCATGACACATCAAGTGAAATTAATTTAAAGTCCTAACATAAACTAATGACAGATGTACCTTGTTATGAAATGTTTGATTTAAATAATTTACTTATAAAGGTTCCAAAATCTTAATGAAGTGAATTTTCATAAATCCCTCACTTTGAACATATTCTGGTTGAACTCTCCCTGAAACATAAAATATGATAAATAAAAAAACACCAGTAAAGAAAAAAAATGGCTTAAAATTTTGACCTCTTTTTTCTATGCTATGAGATTCTCCTTTTATCAGTGATTCTGGTTTACATTCCCATAAGGTTGGAACTAAACTACCCAAATTCCCTCAGGTGCCTGTTCGAAGGTCTCCCTCCCCTACATGGCTAGACAAAGAGTCATGCGAGGCCTTTATTTATATATTCTTTCTTCAAGTGTCTGGTTTCTCCTTTCTTATGCCATTTCTTTAATGACATTTCCTTTGCAATATGTGGTGCAAATGATAGTATTATGCCCTGGGAATACGAAGTCTTCCATTTATAAACCCTATAATTTATTATTTTATAGATTTTTTTAATGAAAATAAAATAAAATATAGAGAAAAATCTTAAAAACAAATGAATAATAGATAATAATTTTTTCAAAAATAAATTCATACAAAATATAATGAAACAAACTAAGCATTTATAAATTCATAAATTCATTTACTATAATTTCATTTGGATATATTAAATTTTTAAAAAATATATCATGTGAAACATTATCGATGGAGCCACGTGTCAATCAATATTTTTTCAATTTATTAAAAGTAATGGACCATTTTCCTAAATAAAATTTGCTTGTATATAGATAAATGTTATAAATAATGATGAGGAACTTATTACAATTGGAATAATATAAACATAGAGGAACTTATTATAATTGGAATAATATCATATCCCTAGGAAATTGGTGATTTTTAAAATTTATTAAAAGTAATGGAGGATTTTGATAAATAGAATTTACTTATATGTAAAATAATGTTATAAATAATATTTAGGAACTTATTAGAATTGGAATAATCCCAACATGGAAGAACTTATTATAATTGGAATAATCTCAAATCCCTAGGAAATTGGTGGGTGGGGAGCCACGTGACACTTAAATTTATTAAAAGTAATGGACCATTTTGCTAAATAAAATTTGCTATATAAATGAATGTTATAAATAACAATGAGGAACTTATTGGAATTGGAATAATCTCAACATGTAGGAACTTATTAGAATTGGAATAATCTCAAATCTCTAGGAAATTGGTGGGTGGGGAGCCACTGGAAAGACTATAATTTTTTAAATTTATTAAAAGTAATGGACCATTTTGATAAATAAAATTTGATTATATATAAATGAATGTTATAAATAACAATGAGGAACTTATTAGAATTCCAATAATCTCAAATCTTTAGGAAATTGAAATGCAACCTAACAAACTCTATAATACACTACAACTATTGATAAACATTAAAAGGAAGCATATGTTGAACATATTCCCTTGAGAATCAATCTAGGCCCTCAATTAAAAAAAAAGTCAACAAACCTTCTTCCATATTACGTCATATGGACCTCCAATTTAAATAATATTTTATTTTTATGGACCGACATACTTACACATCACCTTCTAACTGAGTTGGAAAATAAGGCTCTTGGCACAATAACTATTCACAAACTTACCTAAACAAGTGAATCGAGTTTCAAACTTGAATAAAACCCCTTTATTAATTATAATTTAACATTAAAATCAATAAATCTAAAAAAAATCACTTAACCCATAAACACGTCAAATTCACCTGGCCTCTTTTACAACTATTTTACAATTGCGTGCCTATTTTACAACTGTGTGCTTGCTGGCATTCGTGTTTAGTATTCCTACGTGATAGTGGTGCTGGCATTCATGTTCAGTATTCCTACGTGATAGTGGAAGCCTTTTTCGCAATGAAAGTTCCGGGCATTTTCAGTGTACGTATATTTGGATTAAATATCAGTGTACATAGATTTGGGTTATTTATTTTCCATCTATTGTGTTATTTTTTTTATCAAATAACAGTAAAAATATAAAGAAAATTAAAATATATATTTAACCATGCTTATGACTTCTTCTATTGACTAATCAAGAAATGTTTTAGAGGTATTTTATTGATGAAATATATATAATATAAATGATCTATATCACATTCAAGCTGCTATTGTGGTTCCTCTAACACTTTCTCCACAACTTTTTTTCAACATCCAAGAAAAATTCTCTCTCTTAACCATTGGTTAGATTTCTATCCCCTTTTCCATATATTCAACTTGTCCATTCATGCTTTAGTCCTTCCCTTCATCTTTCTAAATAATCTCCCATACCTTGTCCTTCCACCACTTTTCAAAATATTACACCTCACTTCTTATATTGCTCTTCTCTCCCTTGATCTTATGCCTCCTCCATAGTACCATTTGAATTTAACTATTCATTCTTTTGGATTCATTGCTCATCTCTTCCTTAATCTTATGCCTCTATAATACCATTTGAATTTAACTATTCATTCTTTTGGATTCAAGGTAGACTATTACCAAACACAAGTTCTTATGCTACAATGATTGGTGCATTAAAAATAATATAGTCTTGTTTCACCAAAATCATCTTCGCATAGGTTACAATTTTTTTTACCATCCTTCCAAAAGCTCCCTTCTTAAGTCCTCCTCTACTTGTGAAAAATAATGGCTAAATTTAGCTGCAAATTCAGTGATATATCCTTCTATTATGATTTTAACATGAAAATCAACAACTCTTACAACTTCAAGATTGAATATATACAATACAATTAGGTTCTAAACATTTCACTAAATCCCTCTCCTCACTTTCTAGGCTAGTCAGGGATGCTCCCTAGTCTACTCATGTAGTCAAAAAACACCACTAGCGATTATACTGAGATGACATCATAGTTGTCATGGTAATCATGAAATAATGCACATTGAAAACCTTGGCATATTGACTCAAAAATAGGTTTATTTTTCTAAACTAATGATGCTCCACAAGTGCTAGGTTAACATGAAAATAATACTTCCAAAGCCATACAAACTTCACATGATAATATCCCATGATGAAACCACTTTTTTTTTATCAATTTGAGGCCTAGATACAAATCGATGTCCAATAAAAAGTTCATTTTTATCTAGGTGCTAGCATTTTCAATGGCCTTGATGGGAGATGTTTCACCCACATTATACCCAACCATCAATGGCTGTCTATGAATTTAATTAATATAGCTAACATGATCAATGCCCATCCTAAAATGTATCCTTAGGAAACAATCAATATTATAGACCATTGATCGCCATACCAAAATCACCACATAAAGAGTTAATTGGTAACCATTATCTCTAATAATGTCATTCTAACCAATAGGTGAAATAACTTATCCAATCAAAGAATAGTCATTTTTATAGAATAGATAAAAAAACAAAATTAAATATACCATAACTATCAACTAGAATTTGAAAGGAGAGCCTTATTCCATTGGTTTGAATTATAAAATAGTGCATACATCATAACCTAGCCTTCATCAATGTGTAATGTGGAATATCATTATAGAATAGTTTTTAAATCCAACGCATTCAATTATTTAACATTTAAACTTTATTTAACCACTATCTAAACAATATATATTGAATTATTTAATATAATAAAACCATATATAAAATTCACTTCAAGTTGGAAAGATCAAGTCAAAACCATGTAATTGTTGGAGTACTTCAAGCTCCCTTAGTGAAGAACTAGGTGATATTTGTCTCACATTTGGCTAGGTAGACCCAATTTTCCACCACTCACTTAACATATATTTTTATTGCACTATATTTAAACTAAGTTAATTTAACTATATTTTAATAGAACGCCACACATCCGTTTTTTTCCCACGAGAGTGTTTCTAGAAGAGGTAGTTGTACCTTTTGTCGAAAAAATAAATTTTCCATTCAAATCTATATAAATAATAGATTAACATGAAAAAATATGATAATAAAATTTATAAAGAAAACCATCTACAAATGGAGTTCTTATTATCTTTGCCTGGCCAAAAATAATGCAATCATGAATTATCTTTCTATTGTAATTGTGAATTTTATTAATATATATTTATTTGTTTTTATTGTTTTTACTCTAATTTAACTATATTTAAACTAAACCAAAGTAGCTATAGCTACTTTGTAGCCCTTATTCAAATGTGGGAGTTGGTTCATGTCTTTCAATATATACGGAGACTTCCAAGCCATCATCAATCATATCTTGGGATCCTCTCACATTTCACATCCACACCTTTAGGACTGGTTTAGGCACCTCAAGAACTTGAGGGACACACTACTGGGCGTCTCTATTCAACGCTCACATAGAGAACACAACATTGCTGAGGATTCTTTATCTAAGAAAGGTCTCCTCAACTCACTCGAGGGGGTTTCGTATCACTCTGAGGTGGATGGATGCTCGATAGATGCAGGATTTCCTTGACCTTTGTCTCGACTGTTTTTGTTTCTGCACAATGGGCACATGGTTTCCTCATACATTTGGACTATATGGAGATTTTGATATATGTACTCCCCTGTTTTTTGTTTTGGCTCCGACTTTTATTATGGAGACATGGAATGTTTTTTATTTTGGCTAAGGCTTTTATTATGGAGACATGGTATGTACTCTCTCTGGACAACAACTATTTTGACATTTCCCTTGGGCTACTGATATATTGAGAGACAATATACATCTCATATGACGCATCCACATGGAACTAAATGTACTGATGTCACTGTCTATATAATAAAATCAACATTTTTTCTTATCTGCACAAAAAATATAGTTAAAACCTAATTTAAATAACAAAAATAAAGATGTGATAAAAACAATTACAAATTTAAACCAAAAACTCCAAAACCTATGTTGATTAAACAACGTCGTTTACTTAGCAAATTGTACATGCCATGATTACACTAACTAGCAACCAAAAACGCACATGGTGTAGTTAGTGGTTTAGCAAATATTAATTGGACATTATATCATAAAGGAGAACATTGTCGAAGTTGTAAATTGAAACTAGCCTCTCGTTGGCTACTATTACATTGGCGGCCATCATCCACTCCTCGTGGTTTTGATCGTGTCCACTAAAGGTGTTACCGCCTACCACGCAACTCAGTGGCTCAACACATTTCTTTCCACATTCCAAGTGTGTAAATCCGGAATGAGATGATTGTTCCATAAATACGCAGCCATTTTTATATGGAAACCTAACTTGTAGAGATTCAAGCTTGGGGAGTTCACTAATGTTGTCGAGCCTCTTAGTGTCACATAGATACCGAAATTTGGTGTCTATATTTATATGTAGTGTCCAACACCTATATAGTTTGTTATTGTGTATGTGGATCTATATTAATAAAAAATAGTGTTAAAGTACCCCGAGTTGATTTCAATGACAAAAATTGAAGGGAACAAAACTATGGAGCAGAGAACTTGCTCTTTTTAGTATTACAAATCACGTAAATAAGATTACATTGGAAACATCAGTAATAAATTACTAGAGTTAAACTCGACTTAATGGACTAAGTGAAACTGAACTAGGACACTTGGAGGGATGGTTTTGACACCTATCAGGTGGTTGGGATTAGATTCTCCAACACTCCCCCTTAATTACAGCCACATAAAATACTCAATTAAGATACTTGTTGGTCTGTGTCTTAGCTAGATTTACAATTTAAAAATTGATTTCAACTTTTCTTCTTCTCCTTTTCCAGATCCTATAGCCTCTAAATTGTTTCAACTTTTTCTCTTTGTTGTATCCCTCAAACCTCAGTTTCTTCATTTGGAAGTGCAAGTCTTCCATTTTTCTAGGGTGTCTGAGAATATCCCGGACTTCTTCAAAAAATGAGTTGTATGTGGACTGCTGCCACATATTATCTTTTGTAGTGCGCTTTTCATCATCAATCTGCTGCAACATCAGACCATAATATAACTTCATCTCTTCAAAACTCCAATACCTAAAAATTTCATTAATTTGTTCATCATCAATGTTGTCTTGAAGGTTCATTTCTGCAACTACTCTGCAGACTTTCTCAAGGCATGGTGTTGCAAGCCATGCTTCAAGGAAATTTAATTCTTCTTCATAATCATTTTGTTTACTTGCACACTGAAAATCAACATTGGAATTAAAAATATTTGTAGAACCACATTGGTTTTGTTCCTTCTTCTTTGCAATGAGAGCTTCCTTCTGTTGCACTTCCAGCTCTGCTTCTTCCTTTGTCTTTATTTTCTTTTTGTGGGATTCTTTCTTTGCCTCTTCCTCAGTTTCTATCTTTGTCTCTTCGACTTCTTTACTAATCTGTGTTGCTGCAAAAAGGTTGTCTTCCACTGACTCGATTGGGTTTTTCACATTGAATAACATCATGTCTATATGATGTTTTTGCTACATCACCTACAACCATTCATCATTAGCCAACAATTCTTCATCAAATTTTACATTAGAAATATTTTTTGTTAGATTCACCATAGTATCGACTCCTCCAATGGCAGTTTCATTGTCAAGTAAGCTCTTTTGCTGGATTCACCAAAATTTCATCAGCAGGCTCTGTTGTTGGCTTCACCAAATTATCTTCAACAAGCTCTATTGTTGGATTCACCAAATTGTCTTCAAAAAGCTTTGTTGCTGGATTTATTATAATTTCGTCAACAAGCTCCGTTGTTGGAATCACCAAATTTTCATCCACTTGTGGTTGTGCACGATGGGGTTCACGAGCATCTTCGTGCTCCTTTTCTACTCCTGCAAATTCTTCACTCATCATCCACTTGTGACTGAGCATAGTGGGATTCATCTTTTTGTAGATCTGTTGCTGTAGATCCACCTTCAACATCAATGCTCCCCTTTACACCAAAACTCCTCTCAAGGGTATCCCAGACCTCCTTAGTTGTCTTAACTTCTAAAATCAAGGGAATAATGCTATCATCGACAGATTCTTTTATGCATTTCAATGCAAAGGCATCATTTTTCCTTTTCACTTCCAAATCTAAACAGATATCCAACATCACTTGTTGTCGCTTTGACCTTCTTAACCTCTGAGCTTGTCCCATTTCTACACATAATTTGAACACTACTTGTCTAATACTTTTTAGACTTTAATAACTTCCATATTTTTTTAAGAAACAAAAAAATCTTCGCTCTTTCACTTGGGAAAAGATCTCAAATAATTATTCAATTCTTTTGATTTAACTCAAATGCACCACTTCACTTTACCTTCGGGCTTTGATTGTTCGTGCATTGACTTGACTTTTAGTGCAAAATTTTTAACCTTCACGACTTACCACAAATAGGTCATGCAGACTTTTAAAAAACGCCTAACGCTTCTATTAAATTTCTGGGCTGCGTTATGGATTAACTTTTCTATGGAAAAAAATCTCAACCTCAACCTTTTTCTTCAGAACATGCTCATTCCCTTCGGTTTCTTCGCAAGTTTCTTCAAATTTTTGTTGCTCTTTCAAAAAATCCTACGCTTTATCTCTGCTTCTCTCACTTCACTTACCTTGCTGCTTTCAAACTAAGCTGATCTCTTCTTCTCTGTCAAAGAGTTTTACAAAATCTAAGCTTTGATACTATAACGAAAATTGAAAGGAACAAAACTATGGAGAAAAGGACTTGCTCTTTAAATATTAAAAATCACTTAAATAAAATTAAAATTACATTAAAAACATGATTTTAATACTTAAATAGAATTATATTGAAAATATGAGTAATAAATGGGTGGAGTTAAACTCGATTTAAATCGGACTAAATAAAACTAAACTAAAACACTGAAAAAAACAGTTTTGACACCTTCAAAAGTTCCACGACTTCCATGTAAAATTATAAAATTCTTTGGGGATTACCCTGAGAATTATAAAAACGCTTGCGGTTTTCTGCAAATATTTGACGGCTTTCAATATAAAAACGCCTGGAGATTACCATGTCTGGAAGGTAAACGAGCGTAAGTGGAGTTCCATGTCGTCGCATTTTATCCATAGAATTTGACTTTCGCTTCAGTTAAGGGTTTTTTACCTATAAATACTCTCCTACATTTTGTTGTCAACCATCACAGGTTTCTCTCAGTCAATCAATATATTCTCCCTCTAAGCATTTCGAAGATTTTTCACTTGTCTTATATTTACTTCAATGGCTGTCACATGCTCTTACAGCTCTGTTCGTAGCCTTCTACTTTACACCCTTGTCATGTATCTCGGCTGGTTATAAAGTCCAGAGTCATGGCTTCCATCTATTGAGGAAGCAGAAACAGTGGCTGGATGTGAATAAATCTGTTTCAATTCTTCAAGTGATCCAGAGCCCGCAGAAGAAGAAAGTGGGATAAGATAATAGAGCTGCCCTGCTTGAAGCTCTGAGTTGTGATCCAGAGGACGGGTGACAACATTTGTTCCCCAGCATTTTACACTGCCCGCATCAAATATCCCATGGTGGGGATACTCTTCAACGATTTCTTTAACGTAAACAGGGCGCTTGAATCTCATAACTTTCCCATCGACTGTAATCAATTTTATCGATCTGTCTTCACGAGAAGATCTGCATAGCAGGTTCTTCAACCCACTGCACAGACGACTGCCCATAACAAAATTACTTTGTTTTGCCAAGTTATATTGCCTAGTCCTCACACTGTGTGCAATGGGTATCGGCCATGGCACGGAAATTTATATTACGGCTTCGTGCGCCAACAAGTGGAGGGGAGGGACCAATTAATAAGCGCTACTTTCGGCACAATCCTCTGGAAGTTGGCAGGCATGGTTGGACTCTGGACTTTATAACATAAATCTATAGTTCATCAGTTGGTTTTTCAATCTTAAGTTTATCGATGAATTTCAAACTTGGTGTGACAAATACATATTGATGAAATTATAGGTAAGATGTACCAATAAAGATCCATGGCTTTTTTAACGGACAAGGGGTGGTGACAGATTTCATCATGAGCCTTCATGCCTACTCTCACCTTGCCCGCAGAGGGAACGCTAACCAAGTCATTTCGGTGGGGACGGTGGGCTCGGGCCATAGAATTGGAATTAGTAGATTAATAACGTATATAAAACATAGTTACCAATTTCGGCCGTACCGGCAAAAAAATTTCTGAAATTCGCTGATTCGATTCGGTATGCGAATAATTCGTCAGTTTCCAATTAGGTACAAGTCAGCGGTGATTGATTTTGGTCCAAACTTTCTATCACCGTATCTCCAGCGTCAACTGTGCTGCTCATGCTGAGTTGACGAACGGTGTGGTTGTGTAGAACAAGGAACGTCTAGCTCTGTGTAACTATGGATAGTAACCGTGATAAATTGCTGCTGAATAAAATTATAGAGTAAGTAAATTGAGTTTTTCAATTAACTTTTATAAAATAACGTAGCCTTGGTAGCAATTTGAGAATTGAAATTTTATAAAAATAATGCAGCGGTCTTTTAGCTTTAATGCTAATTTTTTTTGTTTTTATAATTTTTTATTCAGTTACTTTTTTATATGAGTATTAATCAGATTATTGGAAAAAAATAAACAATAACGTTTATAAAAAATAAAATTAAAAACAATAATTTTTATGTTATATTTTATTATATGTTATTTAAAAATTGTTCCCAGACATGATATGTGTAATGACCAAATATTTTACGTAAATAAATTACTTATTTACCCTGTGTGCATGATAATTTCATGTGGAAAGTTATTTTCTCTCTTTATGCATGAGAATGAAAGGAAAAACAGTTGCCAGTACACTAGGGAAAGACCCTAACTGTTTCTCTTCTCCTTAGAAAAGGGGAAAGGAGAAAAGACCTAGGTTGTTTTTTGAACAAACAGGAAAATAAAGGAAAGAAGGGCACTGAGCAAAGAAAGTGGTGCTACGTCTGGTGAGGACCAGATAGCACAGGCACAATTGTGCTCCCCATTGCAGAGGCTGTGGCCAGCAAGGGATCGCTTGGGGGAGAGACGCAGTGCAGACGACTGGTCTCGTGGCTGGGAGGATATCAAGCATCAAATAGCCTTCCACAGGTGGTAGAAGGGCGGAAAGAAGCAACAGAGATACAGGTAAGTATTTTGATTTATAAGACCTGAAGATTAGATATCGATGACAGTAGTAGTAGTTTGTTTATGATTATTTTAATCGTGATTATAATGTGAGGCAGTACCTGAATTTATTAAAGGTATTACTGTCATTTAGGTCACTCTGTAGATCAGATATGTAAAAAGGAAGAGAGAGACCGGTATGGAAAGTCTACATAGAACCTGTACATTATACTCTGTCTTTATACTAATGTGAATCATAAGCAAGAAAAATAGATAACTAAAGATTGTGTAGATTTAATCCTGTACAACATTCTATATAAAAGACAGAATTAGATAAACAATCATGCAGACTGTGGTTCATGAAAAGAACAGTAATAAGATTTAGAAATCAATAGAACAAAGTTTATCTGAAAGTATTTAATATACAGCAAGAAGGCAGATAACCCATCTCTGTATTAGAGGCAGAGCATCAAAATAATTGAAACGGTTAACTGTCGGGTGAATCTGAACAGAAACCCTCGTATTACCAGGCGGAAGACTGTAAGTGATGGATACAAACAGATAGCAATATATAAACCAAAGAATTATCAAATGATACAACTCGCATAGGTACTATTAACAATTAATAGACATATCCTGACAGCGATAGTCTCGCTAACCCGTTCAGGTAAACCATTTAGTAATGCGTAAAGAAAAGAGTCATGACATAGTATAAGCATATGACCTCAACAGTAGATAAGTTGCGGTCCGGGCAATATGCACAGGTGGACACCACCTGGTAGCGGCAAGCTACAGCAAGATGCCGAGGTCTAATTACCGAAATCTATTTACTGTAGTAAGTATTCAGAGGGTTACTCGTTAAGAAGAAGGAAAGATAATTAAATTAAATAGTTGGAAATCAGAACCATGCATTTACAGTAATCATATGAATAACGATAGAATGCTCATAGCATTACCATTGCATAAGATCCAAACCTGCTCAAATGACCGACGAGAAAGTGGTGAGGTATTTTCTCTCACGCTACTAATGGGCTCTAAAATATGCCTCCAAATTATACCACATTAACATCAGACAACTTACCATTTTGTTCTTGTAAGCTTCAGGCATTGGAGTCAAAGCAACCAACATGACAAAAAAAAATATCAGTATCCACTCAAGAAGCTTAAAAAATCAATTGCCATTGGAAGAAAGAAAATTTCAGAAATATGAGAAATCAAAATTAGCAAGAACACATATAATAAGCTACTCTTTATACAACCCATTGCAAGTTGACTTCAAGATGTTCATCTACCTCTCGGTCAAGTTTCTCCCACAATTTAGGCATATCACAGACAGATTTGGAGCACACTGGACAAGCAAATCTGCAAAGGACAAACAAACATGTTAGAATGTCAAGACATTTGAAATAAAATTAAAGCTGCTACAAGCTGTGACCACAGATCGCTGAAGAAGGTACCATCAATGGGCATATCAGTGCAAGTATATCTAGTGTTGTGTAATAGTATAAGTAGACTGGAAACAAGAGGTTGTGAGCCAGGGCACAAAACAGGCCACATATGAAACTTACTGAAGTGTACCTACAGGATAACGCTTTAGGATGGTATTGCATGTAAAGCCATAGGTGGACAAGAAGGGGATTATTGATCAGAATCTGAAAGTATAGCATTAGCAACCTGGAAAATCTGAAAGCATGGCATTAAAGTGACTTTGTAAGTAAATTAGTCAGCGGTATTGTATGTTTCATCTACTGTTAATGTCAGGAATTTTTTTATTAAATAGAACTATATTGCCAATTTTGAACTTATGATGTGACAGTATATTCGTGTTCTTTTTACTCATTTCACTAAATTAAAAAAGTTTAAAATAAGAAATAATAAAAATATTCAGTAAGGTTTGCGTGGCCACTATTTGGGGCTGCCCACCCCCAGGTGCCACGATTGATGCCTTCTCTGGCAGTGCCACGATGGTAACACCATGCAGCCTTCCCAGCGAAGGGCCATCATTTGGAGCTGCCTTCCATTACCACAGATGGTCCCTTTTCTATGTTGTGCGACGACGCAACCTATTCCAGGGTTGATTCATTGGACGTGGCTTATAAATATGATTGAGAGAGCGAGGCCACCATTTGGACCTGCTTTCAATTGCCATGAATGATCACTTTTCCAAGGTAACGCCACGATGGTCAGACCATGCAGGTTTGCCTAGCATTGCTTCTATTTATTTTCTTTCTGAATAACCGACGAGCTAATGTGGTAGAACGTCTGTGTCCAAAATGGTGAAAAAGCGAGACTTGTACGTTGCAAAATATCCAACAGGTTTAGATGACATGGTCAAACATTTTGAAGATACAGTGCTGTTGCAGCAACTGGGGCAGAGCAGGGAACCTGGGGTCTTGGGGATCGTGGGGTTAGGTGGCGCAGGAAAAACAACGTAAAAGAATTCTTCAATCGCAAGAATTCAGATTATGAAACATCCTGCTTCTTATTTGACATGAGAGATCATGCTGCCAAAGGTTCTTTAAATGTGTTGCAGAGAAAGCTTCTTAATAGCTTGACTGGATTGGATCAACCAGTAGACAGCGTTGATGAAGGTAAAGGGATGCTCATAGACCTCTCAAATCTTCCAACGCCTTGGTAATCTTGGATGACGTTGACGATGTGAATCAGGTTGATGCACTTCTGCCTCTTCAAATTCATGATCTCCACCCAGGTACCTTAATATTGATTACATCTAGAGATAAGCATGTTCTCAGAAGCTCAATAGTTAAAAAATCATTATCTCCAAGCATTATTTTCTGTCACCTGCGAGTGAAGTTAAAGGGCGAGAGAATGCCAGAGTCGTCCTTGGCATCCCAATTATATTTTATTTCAAAATGATTGTGAATTTACTCTAAAATATGATTATCTTCCGACGTAACAGATACGACTTACGCATCTCATTTTTGTCTGACATCCATATTTTTTTAAATCATTGGATTCCATTACGTGTGGCATGCGATTTTTAAATTCAGCGGATTCGAACTTTGTCTCGGCATCCAATTTTTAAATCGACGATCCCACTTTGACTTTCATCATATTATGGAACAATTGAGCTGAGTCCTGATGCCACTCCATTTCTTCTTAAAGGATCCTTTAAGCCAATTCAATTCATTAGGGAGTTGCAAGTAAATTGCAGTATTTTCCTCACCAAGGACCGGTGGGCTTATTTCGCCCATTTCTGTATGGGTATTAAGTGAGAATCAACAAACTTACTCGCCCCGCCAGGAGTTTAGATCCATCAAGGGCTAGATTTTCGTTACGGTTTCGACAAAATGTTTTGGAGCGACCTAGCCGCAAATTTGGACCTGGTGCTGGTTCCCACAGGTATTCTTTTCATGGTGGCGTACCATCTCTATCTCCTCTACAGAATCAAGAAGTACCCCAATACTACAGTCACAGGATTCGAAAATGCCAACAAACGAGTCTGGGTACAACAGATGATGATGGTAATAATCAGGACAATTATTACTGATTTTTCTTATGTTTTCCCAAGATACATAGTTTATTTTTTCCTTGTTTTTTAGGGTTTTGATTTCAACAATCAATTGCAGGATGTACCGAATAAAACCTCAATAGCTCTTATAGTGGTGTCAAGCAACATATCTGCTGCGGTCTATCTGGCCAGTCTCTCATTAACGATCAGTTTTGTGATCGGCACCGTATTGTCCTTCGCCAAACAAAGCAACAGCAGCATCAGCTCCAGCCGTCTGGTAACTGAAATATTCTTCGGAAATCAGAATTCCTTGACGTCTACCCTAAAATATGCGAGCCTGCTAATTTTTTTCCTGGTAGCCTTCATATATTATGTACAGTGTGTTCGTTATTTCGTTCACGCGAGTTTTCTGATCAGCACGCCCAACTCAGCTGTCCCTGAACATTACGTTGAGATGGCGGTAATTAGAGGGAGCAATTTCTGGTCTTTGGGGATTATGGCTTATTACTTTGCCTTCCCGCTTCTGCTGTTGATCCAGTGTTCCTGTCAAAAGTAAATTAAAATTTTCAATAAAGCGAAACTGAATTTTCCCATCCACTGGAAATTTCTTGCAAATAAAAAACTTATCTCTTCATCCGAGGCTCCAGAATCTCCCAAAAAACTTCGTCGCCATCAGCAGCTGCTGAAGAGGATCGATAGCGTACTCCACAAAATCGAGGTAAGGACTAGGATTAGAGCAAAGGTGAGCACAAGCGAATGGATTACTTGTAACAATGAAGACGATGGTTCTGGAGCTCTCTGCCCATAACATAAATGAAGGCCATTTTCCGCCATGTTTCGCCCGTAACTGAAGGATGAAGGCCATGACGAGTAACTGACTGAGGAAGACCATGACGAAATGTGCACAGATGTCAGTAGAGATCATACGGGTGGAACAAATTGTGCACAAATGTCAGATTTACTCCGTCACTGAAGGACGCCAAGTGTCAACCTCGGAAAGAAAAGGACGAAGAAAGCTTGTTTCAAAGGAAGGCCTATCGGTCTAACAAGGAACGTCTAGCTCTAGCTCTGTGTAACTATGGATAGTAACCGTGATAAATTGCTGCTGAATAAAATTATAGAGTAAGTAAATTGAGTTTTTCAATTACCTTTTATAAAATAACGTAGCCTTGGTAGCAATTTGAGAATTGAAATTTTATAAAAATAATGCAGCGGTCTTTTAGCTTTAATGCTAATTTTTTTTGTTTTTATAATTTTTTATTCAGTTACTTTTTTATATGAGTATTAATCAGATTATTGGAAAAAAATAAACAATAACTTTTATAAAAAATAAAATTAAAAACAATAATTTTTATGCTATATTCTATTATATGTTATTTAAAAATTGTTCCCAGACATGATATGTTATATTTTATTATATGTTATTTAAAAATTGTTCCTAGACATGATATGGTATAATCAAAAACAAATTGCTCATACTAAAATGTAAAATTTTATTAAATAATTAATTTAATTAAAAATGAATCAATATTGCCATTGACTTTAAATAATATAAATAGCTACTATACATATTTAGGAGGCATCATGTGACTCAATTGTTTTAAATGAGAGGTGAGTTAGTAATTTCTATAATTGTTTTAAATGAGAGGTGAGTTAGTAATTTCTATATAAGCAATTTAAAAAATTATAATTTCTATCTTAACAAAAATTATAAAATAATGAATTGGTTGCAAATTGGTACCTCTTTTATAAAAAACAAAAAACCTAATTTCTATATTTGAAAAAATCATAAATGGAGAAATTTAAGTGTTAAATGGATAACTAGTTAGTAATTTCTATATAGTGACAAATTGCAAAAAAAAAGATAACTTCTATTTTAAAAAGAATTATAAAATAGTAAATTCTTTGCAAATTGGTAACTCTTATAAAAGAAAAACAAAAACCATAACTTTTATATTGGAAAAAATTATAAACTGACAAATTTAAGTGCTAAATGGATAACTCCTATAAAAAAATAGAAAAAAGATAAATCAATATTAGAAAAAATTATGAAAGTTATAAAATGCTAAACTTCCAAATCCATGGCTTTTATAAAAAAAAATAATAATTAGAAAAACAGTAACTTCTATATTACAAAAAATTATAAAATGGCAAAATTCAGTTTACAATGGATAAGACTTATGAAAAAATAGATAAAAAAAAGGATAAATCCGATATTAAAAAAATAATAAAAAATAGAAAATGGAAACCTTAGTTGCACTTGCAAATCCATAACTTTTATAGAAAAGCATAGAAAAACTACAACTTCTATATTATGAAAAATTATAAAATGAGAATACCTAAAATAAGTTTGTGCTTGTGAATAAAAGAAATAGAAAAACAGTAGCTTCTATAATAATGAAAAGTTGGAAAAAGATAAATCCTATATATATATATATATATATATAGAAAAGACTTAGGTGCAAATCCAAAACTCCTGTACAAAAGTATAGAAAAATGACAACTTCTATATTACAAAAAAAAATATAAAATAAGAAATTCTAGTTACATAAGGTAAGTGTGCACTTTTGAATAAAATAAAGGATAGTAAAGGTAAGTTTTGCTTAGAATAATAATTAAATTTACATGAAAAAGCTATAAAATAGTAATAAAGGTAAGTTTACACTTGTGAATAGAACAGAAAGTAAATTTACATTTTAAATTTTATGTATAAAATAATAAATAACATGTAAAAAATTATGTAGTTACAAACGGTATAGTAAGATTAGTATGCTTAGTAAATTTGCATGCTACATGTTATATATATAAAAAATAAACTAAATTTACACATTCAACTTTATATTAAAGTTTGGTAGAAAATTATAAGTTTGCACTTGTATTTTTTCTATATTAAATTTAAATTATGACAGTGAAGGTAAGTTCTATTTTTTAAAAATTACAATAAAACTAGTTTACAAACTAATCTTGTTTTTTTGGAAACCTTCTCAAGTAATGAGAATTAAGATGGAATTATGTCTTAATGTAGTAGCAAAGTATACTCATAAATTAT
Source organism: Pinus taeda (assembly GCA_000404065.3). Taxonomy (NCBI): domain Eukaryota; kingdom Viridiplantae; phylum Streptophyta; class Pinopsida; order Pinales; family Pinaceae; genus Pinus; species Pinus taeda. The sequence goes on along the minus strand of APFE030967959.1, from coordinate 24,467 downwards.
AATTAAAAACTTATTCCCTTCCATAAAAAATTCTTGGTCAAATTAGTAGCAAAACAGAGTTAGAATTAAGAATTTGTTCTCTTCAACAAAGAATTTTGGATCAATGCATCGACTAAACACTTTTGGAATTAAAAAAATATAAGGAATTGTAAGTTTTATATTAAAAAAATGCAAATATATTTAAATCACATTTTTGTTTTTATTGTCATGATTTTTTTATGATATCCATTACTAGGTTGGATTATAGTGATTACTTGGATTGCATTCCATTGCAAAACAAGGATCATTGGTGCGGAATTCAAATAGAGGGGCTCATTTTCCGTAGTCAACCAAAAAGGTTGGGCACTACCACATATTGTCTAATAAATTTGGATAAGATAGGACACATAGCAAATTGAAATTAAATGAAAACTATTATTTGTTATTTGTGATCAAATATTTTGTCATAGTTGCTAATAGACACGTAAATACTAATTTCCTTGTATCTATCCAATTATCACTCTAGTAATAGTTTTGAAATTGTTCCTGGCCATATTTGCAATTTTCTACTAGATTCCTAGGAATTAATGTGTTTTAGTTTCACATAGAATGCCATGTTTTTAATTGAATTATAAGTAATATCATAAGTAGGCTTCTATGCATTGTCTCTTTTGTATTCTCTATAGTTTGAAAATTTAGTTTTTCAAAATATGTACAAATATAGTTCATTGAATTTGAATGATTTTTTTCTTTCATGCAAACAGGATACTTGGAGACCCTCTAAAGGACATTGATGGCACCTAGATCGAAACTTCCTAAATGGAAATATCTTGAAAGAAAAAAATGATGGAAAAATTTATTGCAAGTTCCACAGTAATACTTGTGGGACATCAGTGACTCGAGCAAGAGATCATTTGCTTGGCATTGTGGGTGGAACTGGTGGAGGAGTGGCAGCATGTACTAAAATTGATAAAGATGTGGAGAAAAGTTTATGTGAAGAAGTAAATGCTCATAAGCAAGGAAAGGTAGCCCAAGAAGCAATAAAAAAAGAACAATAGATGCACTCATGGGAAGAGAAAATGTTATTAATTCAACAACAAGCTCTTTCCCACCATTTGTGGCATGTACATCATCTTCTATGCCATATGGATCACAAAGAGAACCTAATTTACTAGACGTTGATCCAATAAAACAAACATTGGAGAAAGCTTGGAAGCCATTGGAGCGAAATGAGGTAGATGACGCAGTTTATGATTTTTTCATTGGTTGTAATATCTCTTTCAACACTATCAAAAGGCCATTATTTCATGATATGTTAAAAAAGATCAGCCATTTTGGTCCCTCATATGTTCTTCCCAGCTATGAAAGTCTTAGGAGCAAAGGAATTGATAAGAGAAAACAAAGAATAGAGGAAAGATTTAAACCAATAAGGGATTCATACACTATTTCTAGGTGTACTTTAGTTAGTGATGGTTGGACTGATCGCCAATCTAGACCTCTTGTGAACACACTTGCTTGTTGTCCTCAGGTAGTGATCCATTTGTCTACTATTGATTGTATGGACAAAAGAAAGACTTCTAAACATTTATTTCAGATACTAAAGGACACCATATTATCTATAGGAGAGGACAACATAGTCCAAGTTGTCACTGATAATGAATCCAATTGTTTTCGTGCTAGTGAGCTATTAATGGAGCATTTCCCTAAGTTGTTTTGGACACCATGTGTAGCACATTGTATTGATCTAGCACTTCATGACATTGATAAAATAGGTTGGGTGCAGGTAAATATATCTCAAGGAAGGAAACTAGTCAAATTCATTCTTAACCACTGATTGAGTTTGAGTATATTTAAAAAATACAAAACCAAGAATCTATTGAGACCAGGTGACACAAGATTTTCCACCCATTTTATTGCACTGCAAAAGGTGGTAGAGCAAAAAACTGCATTAAGATCATTTGTATGCAATGAAGAGTGGGTGAACTCTTCCTTGTCAAGGTTAAAAGGTGGTAAACTAATAGAGAAAGCTATCTTCAATGAAATGTTTTGGTCATGTGCAAAAAAAATCATCTCTATTTGTGAGCTTATTGTACAAATATTAAGGATGGTGGATTCTAATGCTGCATGTATGGGTTTTGTATATGAGGGCATGGATAGGGTAAGAGAACACATATCATTGATATGTAAAAATGATAGTTCAGTATATAATCCAATATGGAGAATTATGGAAAAAAGGTGGTGTATGTTGCATACGCCATTACATGCTACGGGGCTTATTCTAGCACCTAATTACTTTCATGTTCCTAAGGATAGAGATATCATGGAGGGATTTTATAATTTCATGGAGAGGATGTATTATGATCTTGAGATACAATATCAAATACAAATACAATCAATATCATATAGGCAAGGGACTGGTCATGCTTTCACTACAGATAGGGCACTACGAGATATGCACCATCTAGAGGCCACCCCTACTCAGTCGTGGTTTCTCCATGGATATGAGACACCTCAAATACAAAAATTTGCAGTCAGGGTGTTGAGTCATAATTATTTATACTTTGTATGTATATTTGCAAATTATTCCATGTAAATTATTATAATAATATAAAATTATTTTCATGTAAAAAAATAGGTCACAAATAATTCTTTTATATAAGAATTATTTTATATAAATAACAATATAAGTGTACTTTTATATGAGCACAATCACATTAATAAATATGGTTGATATAGTTAGAACACATCATTTTCCATCATTTATATGTTAATTAGTTTCTATAAATGAGATCAATAACATAATTTAATATATTTACTAATATTAATATTATCTATATTAAAACTATTAATTTCATTAATAATATTAATATTTAAATCAATATTAATAAAATTAATATTAAACTTAATATTTATTATTAATTAATAATAATAATTTTGCTATAAACCTAAAATAATAAAAAACAACGGCTGATCCAACCTATGTTTCAATAGCTACACTAAATGAAATGCGCTCACACCAAATGCCAATGTTATGTTTCATAAATACTTTTTAAATAAATTACAAGAGAGGAACAAACTTGAGAAATTGAAAATTTGTTGGCATACTTTTCATATTTTCTATTAGATTATGTACAAGAATATCCTCTTGTCTCACAATCTAAACTATTCATTTCATTGAAAATATAAATTTCTCAAACCTTAATTCTAATATAGACCACACATTCAACATAATAATTATACTTTTACATTTACAATAATAATAATAATTTAACTAATTTAAATATTGCAAAGATACTAAAAATCAAAGCTATTTTCTTAAAATTAATTTCAGCCATACAATATACACATAATTAAATACGATATTTTAAAGTGTTTAAGATATTAAAAATATATATCATTTTTCAAAAATTCAATAACTACTTAAAATTATTAAATAAAAAATATAATATATTATTTTTATTAATAAATATTTTTGTGTTGATGAAAATAATGGTCATAATTAAAGTTTTGGAGTATAATTTAAGATTATTTTTGGTGGGCTAAGAGATCGATTTTTTGGAAAATGAGGAAACAGGTAAATGACTCAAGACCTAAAGACATAAGCATAAGTGAAAATTTGCCCCTCTATGGCCCATTAGATGCTAATTTCATGTGGTATGGTTTTCCTTAAATAATGGTAACAAGTTACCTTGCATTATAAAAGAATGATCATCATAATTAATATTCACTAAAATTGAATTTGGTTTATAAAACTTTAAGAATGTGAGTAATTACTCGGAAATCTTTAGAATTTTGTTTATGTGCGAGAAAAGACTTCCAATATCACCATAGTTTTGGTGAGTTAGAAGATTAAGAGGGTTTGTGAATATTTTGAAATTGAGCTCTAATTTGGAGTATATTGGACATTTTAAGAGAAATGAGCTCTAATTTGGAGTATATTGGACATTTTAAGAGAAATTGTTTTCGTCTTCAGTCTTCTAGATTAGGCTTGATCACCTCCTTATAATATCTCAAATTTATTTAATCCTCTAACTCTTTATACACCATTGTATCTCCTTAAATTTATGGGTAATAGCTTTTTTAATATTATTCTGGCTATGCATTATGATCTCTTCCTCTATACCCCAATGGTTTACATAGATCTTGTGCGATATCCACTTGATTCGAAGGTGATCTATGATGGAATTTGATTTTCTTTTAGGAAACCTATTTTCTTCCATGTTATTTAATTTGTTTTTATACATTATCTACTTTGTCATAATCATGTTCTCAATGGTAGAAAGACTCACTTTTCTGATGAGAATAAGATAAGGTGTACTTCCTTTAATTTTGAAAATAGAAATTCTAAAGTTTTTTAATTCTAGTATCTTTTCCAATGCCTTTCTAGAGATGTTGCATCCCTATACCTAGCATCCATATAAAACAAAGGGAGGAATGAGAGTTATAAAGAGGATTTTTTTATTATCCCATATCCAAAATTTCACCCATTTACAATTGTTTTCAAACCCATATAAATGTTTTCACCCTCATTTTTCCAAGATATTGGTAGGTATATTGTTTCTCCAACTTGTTCTTTTCATATAAAAAAGTATCCTAGGTGATATTTTTGGATTTTATTATCATAATTTCATTTTTTTCATATTCATATCCGCATTGGAGTGAAATACCTTAAGGATTCGTAGTTGATTGTGAGGATCATAGAATCTCTTCATCCTAAGAATAGTATCATCAACTTAGTAAGAAGAAAAATGACTTTACAAAGTAAAATTAGGCCAATACAACTTACTTATTCCAAATAATCTTCTAACTTGTCAATGTATATGCCAAAAAGGTTAGGGGACAAAGACCAATTTTTTTTTGATCTTATATTATAGTTAATTTCTTCTAACCAACTTTTAAGTGTTCCTCAAATCAACAATAACATTCTCATACAACCTTGCTAGAAGAACACCCTACTCAAAAGGATCCTTTAGCTTTTCCACCTTATTCCAAATTTGTGTCTTAAAATCCTTATCAAATACTTTTCTAAAGTTAACAAGGCCACATAGCTAGAGTTTCCTGCTGCTGAGTTTAATTATTGATCTTTGAAAGGTATTAATAAGCTCCCACATTTGAACAATGGCTACAAAGTAGCTAATCTAGCTTAATATAAATATAGTTAAATTATAGTAAAAAACAATAAATACATATAGCTAGTCCCTTCCTCACTTATCCTTATAGCCTTTGAAGATTTTACACATGACCCAATCTATTTCCAATGCATGTCAAAGTTTCCTTGCTCTATAAATCCGGTAGTAAGTAATAGAGTCTTATCTAGATAGGGGATTTGAGAAGTATTTATTGTATCAAAATTATTTTGATTAACAATGTTAAATATTTTTCGAAATCCTAAAATTAAAGTAATATTTTTATCAAAATATATTATATTTACATTTAAAATTGCATAAGAATCTTTTTCTACTTTGGCAACTTCTAATAAAGTTAATTAGCATGCCACTAATTTAGTCTTCAAAAGTGGATAGAAGGATGCCAAGTTACTATTTCAACTTGGATGGACTCTTTCACATACTCTAGATGGTGCATCTCACATTTTTTTTGTTTTAAAATTATTTACAAGCTTGAGTGCTTATCAATTAGTTCTTATTTTGTTTATCCTTATAATCATCCAATTTACTATAAACCTAATTATCTATAAAATCACTATGAAACTTATGGATCTTTTTATATGTCAAAAATATCTATTTCTATACTAGTATAATTTATTACTAATCTAATAATAATTTAAATTTTTTTGTTGAGAATAGCAACAAGAAATGCTAAAAATAACATTCAAAATATTCCAATTTTAATTTTTCCTTGAATTAAAATTCGAATTTAGTCTCATCGGCTGCTTGAAAAATAATTAGTTAGTTCATGTTGAGTTGATTAGTTGGAGAAATTCAAGGTAGAAGTCTTTGTGAAGTCATGCAGCAGTTATCCTTTAAATTAAGGAGATTATCCCTTAAGTAAGGAGATAAGGTTGAGTTATAATTAGTTATCTCAGTTAACTGAGTTAAGTCCAGTTAAATTAGTTCCAAACAGTTTGAGGAACTAATTGTGAATTCAGTTAATTAATGCATTCATGCATCCAACTAGTGTACTCCAGATAACTGAAGATTTTCTCATCATTAACTCATGTATTTCTATTTAGAGAAAGACGCAATTGAGATTAAAGACAGGGACAATGTACTATAAGTTGGAGGAATTTTCCTATAAAGGAAACTCATCCATGCAAAAGGAACAAGGTTCCTTGAGGATTGCACAATTTTACAGGGTGTGAGATCAGTGTGGGTGATCAATGTTACACTTGGTAACAGTAGGATCACCTAGGAGAAACAACGCAAGGAAATAGGAGGTTTGGAGGGCTGAAGAGAAGGTTTGTGAGAAGCCTTGTTTGCCTATGAGCATTCAAGAGGATTGTACTGAGAGTTGGCTAGCTGTGAGAGCTAAGGCTTTGTGTAATATTGATGTATTTCCACCTTGTATGATAATATAGATAGTGGGGTTTTTAGCTGAGGCTTTCCCTAGAGTATTCTTCTGTGTTTCATGTGTATTTATTCTTCGTCTCTGTTATATGTGTTCTGCTTGATCTTGCTCAAATCGATTAAGCTTCCACAAGTTTGATTATAGAAGTAGATTAAGTATTTTGCTTTAGTTCTATTGCATAATCAGGTTAATATACAACCAGATTTTCTACATAGATCTTAGAGGTAGATTTGTAGAGAATTTGCAGGAAATTATACAAAAGCTATGCTATCTTTTGATATTGATAATATTTTTTTTTCAAAAAATATATTTTAATATAATAAAGTTTATGACTATGTTAACTACATTATTACTCTAAAATGATTTGAAGAGATCTAATTTTTAGAAGTTAAGGTCAAGCCTTGTGCAACATATAGCATGTAACATGTACAAAGTATGCATAATTATTATATTAAGTTATATTAAGTTATTGAAGCTAGTTGGAGAGTATATCTATTTTTGTTTTTTGTAGGCAAATCCACCCAATCGTACCATGATTAATAGCATTAACTACACATAACTCCTCCTGAAAATACTTTGTCAACTTATTTCTCAAATATGACTATGAAACTTCAATTGACATTATGTACAATGTGGAGTTCTATAATATTTATGTATACATATTAAATTAAAAAGAATAATTCTACTCATTGCTTCTAATAATATATA
>APFE030967952.1:0-27158 GCA_000404065.3 Pinus taeda | reverse complement strand
GGACTCTGGGTGCCCGCTAACCCTTATTCTCTATTTCAGACACTTACCACCAATTGTTTTTTCAACTAGTCTCTTTCCAACCCTTACTTTCGAGGGCTGGGGCTGCTCCTTGGTTTCCACTGGAGCTTCCTCAGACATCCAAGTTTTCTTCCTGCGGGTAGTCCTAGCCTTCTTTCTCATGAATTTATCCTAGCTCCTACCTTTCTGACTTAGGGAATCCAGCCTAATTAGCTTGATGAGGCCATGGTTTGTGATGCAAGTCTCTGGATGCACAACTGTCTTCATGGTCGCGACCATATGTCTGATATTTTCCAGCAAAAAGTATGGGAGGTTTATCAGCTATCAATGTCGAAGGTGGTTTAACAATGAGAAGTGGTAATTGAATATGATTGTTTCCCTTCCCTCACAGGTAATATACTTGATGAGGTAAAGGGTGACATCGACCCATTGTTGAGGAAGCGGTATCCTATCAATCCCCCTTCCTTTCTTAACTAGTTATTCCTCCCCTTGGAGGAAATCCTCCTTCAAGGAGGGGTCATTAAATTTTCTATTAAATCACCTTTTACCCTCTATTGGTAATTCCGTCACTCAGAAAATTACCTCTTTTGTAACTTCCAACTTTAATCCCCTAACCTCCGTTTGATTCCTCCTTAAATTATTCACGAATTCCATAGCAATTGCCTTGTCTGATCCTTCTAGCCTTTGGAAAAACTCAAACCAACTTGCATCTTTAAACATTTGGCATGCTTCAAGGCAGTTTTCTAATGCCTCTGTTGATCCTAGTTCATGTCGAATTATTTCCCCACCCATTTCTACACAAGTTCAATGTTTATCTCCTCTCTTGTCCCCCTTGAGAGGTTCTGAAGCAGTTGTCACAATACTCAGCTATTATATCCTTACAACTATTCTGCTCTCTTCTCTCTGAGCACTCTGAATGAGGATGCAATACTTCAGCAGTGGGTAAATTGTAGGGTGATGCATTCAAGAATTTCAAATTAGGATTTGCAATCAAGAAATGTACTGCGCTGTAATGTTTCTTTATTAATGTAGTTATGGGAGGTCTAGTCTGAGGTACAATTCCCTTTTTGGCATGATTGACTATTAAATGATAATGATTACAATATCATCATGCTTTGGTTGCGATTTTTAAATGCTCACAAATCATGCAAGGTGTTGAGTCTTGAAAATGTCATTCATTTCCATTACACTTTCACTATTATGTCCATTATATCACTTCCATTTCACTACTATGTCACCACATTCATCCCACTTTCATTATCATTGAGCTACATTTATGTTTTTCCAAACTTTATTAATTCTAAGCCTTTTAAGTGAATTTGTGGTTAAAAATTAGAAAATAATGTGCATATGCTTATACCTAACAAATGGGTGAGATTGTTGACAGTGTAGGTTGAAAGGAGGCTTCTAGAAGACCTTTATGTGGCACTCTAAGGCCAAATTCGAATTTGAGTGGTAAGAATCATGGGATCATGAGGATATGTGTCACATCTCCTAATTGTATTGTAACTCTAAGAATACATGTGTCTTATCAGTTCCTATTTTGATTACGACTCTAGAGGTAGAGGGAGAGATTCACGGACTCTCATTAATGAGATGGCTTCTCATATTTTTGTATAAATAGGAAATCTCTCTCCTTCATTTGTTAGCTTATTAGTCTCAGCTTAGCTTGGCTTGGCTTTTAGTTATTTAGCTTGGAGTTTGTAGTTCTTCCTTGATGGCTTTGGAAAGCTTTAGAGAGCTTTGTTGTACTTTGTGATCTTGAAGAATTTGAATAAAGCTTTGATGTTCCCAACATGGAAGGAGATGTGAAGTAGATGTCATGGAGCACATTAGAATGTAAGGTAGAGTAGATTTCATTTTGTAATTTTGATTTGATTTCATTATGTCATTTGATTGCTTTCAAGTTTGATAGATTAGATTTTTCATTCATGCAATTTTAATTCATGCAAGTGTGTTCAACCGGTTGATTGTAGATTAGTAATGCACATAGCTTTTTAATGACTAATGACATGCTGGAATTATCTTGTCCTTTTGCTGATTTATTTTCTTAGTTCTAATTCCAGCATTGTTTATTTCTTTCAGTTTTGTTTTGTTCATTTACTTTTCTACAAGATAGATATTAGACTACTCATGTCATTTTCAGTTACCTCCTATAGCCAGAGCGAGTCGAATGGTGAGGGATTGAAGTATGAATGCGTAGTTTAATCTTAGTATCATTTCATGCAATTTAGATATCAGATTACTCAATTTGTTTACGATCACCTCCTATAGCCAGAGCGAGTCGAATGGTGAGGGGTCAGAATATGAGTTGATGTAATATGATTTAGTTTACTTTGCTTACAATTTTTGAATTGCTTTAAGTTCATTTTTCTTTTTATACAGCAGCAAGGATACTGGGTTTCATAGTCACTAGCTCACTGTTTGGTTTAATTAGAATTTAGGTACATTTTTATTTTCTCTTAGTAATTGATTTCTATTGCAAGTTTGAAACCTTTTGAAACTTTTATGGATTCCTTTGCATTAGATACTTTGGAACCAACAAAAACAAAACCCCAAAACCAAAAATATAATCTATAACTCAACGAGTAAGAAAAAGGTTAACTAAGCACATATGGTGCACCACACTTCATCAGTTTACGATACCCGGATTGATAATTTATGTAGAGCAATTTAAGACGTTAAATTGACTAGACAATAACAATTCTCAAACTTCTTCTTCTCGTTGGCATGTCAATGGCTTCTTTATATGGAATTTGAACTCCTCTTTCCCTCCCTTGGCTCATTAATGAAAAAATGACTTGATAGGAGGGAAAAAGGATTCCCATAGGCGCTAAATATCTCCAAATCAACTCAAAACCAATTATGCTTGGGTGGTACATGTCAGGGAATCCCAACTCAAATCATGTGAAGTGATCCCATACTGCTGACTTGGACATTTTGCAACTCATGCAACTATCTAAAAAACAACCGTGCGATCATCAATTTCTTACTTTGGAGAGCTCACGTAGGTTGATTTTTTAAATGTTACCTCGGAAAAGCTTTGATTTTTATCTTATTATGTTGTCTTCAACTAGAAAATATTCACTTATACATGTTGTTGTTTGACTTTGGGTGCCATCTGGCCTATACAAACGTGTGTACAATTTTTTGCATGTCAAAAATTCCCCCTTGACGTATGAGGTTAGGAGGAAGTGTATATCTGAAACACATCACGTTTTATTGTTCTGAAGATGGTTCTGACATGATTTTTTGAGAAAGATGAGATCACTTCAGAGATGATTGGGGAATTTTCCTTAACTAAGAACTCATACAATACCAATGCTTTGAAGAAATGATAATAAAAAAGTGTATATACAAGGTGGACATGTCCCATGCTCATTATGATGACTAGCACTGACATAGTACAAATATAGAGGAAAACATCATGTCAAGTCAGTGATGAGATAGTTAACATGCTAACAAGTGATGAAGATAATTGCTTTTTCCCTTGAGGAATTTTTTGACAAATAGACTGCTTTCTCCCTTTGGTGATAGCTCTTCCTCTTTCTGAGGCATCGCTGTAGCCACATATTTTACAATAATTATGTTGTATCTGCTACAACAACTCATCAAAATCCCTGACTTTTCAAAGTTTTGGAGCCCCTATACTATGTTTGTGACTATTTCCTATTTCTGAGACCCCGTCAGCTGACCGAAGCCCTTCTAATCCTGTCACAAGCCTAACTCTCGAAGACTCAAAGGCTTATTTTTATGCCCAAGTTGCAGGTCACACCAAATCAACTCCCATGAGCCTAAAAGTTGCGACCATGAGACCTACTTCAATTTTTGGCCAAGTTAAGTCACTAAGTCACAAGGAATATTTTGCGACCTACAACCCCCATGTGACTTAGTGATTTTGCGACTTCTCTAGGTCATAAGATCACAAGGTTGAAAACCTACCGAAGAAAACACCTTGCAACCCATGCGACCATGCGACTTCATGACTTCCTTAGTCACATAGGTCACAAGGTCACAAACACGGAAACATCACTCTAGTGCGACCTTGCGACCTATGTGACCCATGCATGTGTGACCAAATTTTATAAATAATAGAACCCACTAGTCATTTGTACAAGTCATTTTGGTCGGTCACGAGATGAAGAGGCTCAATGACTTGAAGGAGGCGTGTGATCCTGCCAAGTAAGTGACCCTTTCACTTCCTTGTTATCACTACCCCATGCCATTTGGTCCATTCTTGTACCCTGACCCTGCATATTCCAAATCTAGGAGGTTTTTATCCAAGTTTATGGCTTGCCCATAAATCCTTGTCCATTTTATTTTCCTCCCAAGAGAATTTATGACTAGTCACTTAGCCCCATATTCTTCCTAATCAACCATGCACACCTCAAGTACCAAGTCATATAGTTCAGGGGGGTCCCCAAGGACCCTTTCTAAACCTCATTCCCTTCCCTGAGTCGCCCTAAGGAACAGGTATCATGACTAAAAGCTGTGATAGGCAGAAGGATGTGACCTTGCGATGATTGCAACTATCTGACCCTTGTTCCCTATCCTTGATTCTGACCCTACGACCCTTGTGACTCATGCAATCCTACAGGTTTTGTGACCCATGACATTTGTGACCTAGCCTACTAGTCGCCAAGTCACATAGTTCATCTTTGTGACCTTTGTGACCCCCCTAATTCCTGCAACCTTACCTATTAGGTCCATTTTTTCTCCCAAGGATTTTATGAGAACTCTGGAACTATGATTTGTATTTTCTCCTAGGTTTTATTATTCATGTCATCTCTCTCATCATGAGGTTGTTTGTTTGACATGCCAAGTGACCTTGATATTGAGTGCATCTCGATTTCTACCTTCCCTGATGAGATGGAACCTCTAGTAGTGAAGTCCTCCCGCAAACGCTCTAAAAGCATTATACAGGAAGTTCACTGGGTCTCGCTTCCCGCCATCTACAGGGGCACCAGGTGCAACCTCAATAAGAGCAATAAGATGTCCTCATTCAATAGCTATGCATAATTCTCTAAACAAGACATCCCTAAAGACCAGGAGGATTTCCAAGTATATGTTAATGTCAAGAGGTCAAGGCTCCACAAGGCGGCCTCACATCCCCTAGTATTGTCATGCACCAAAACCATTGACTTGATCATATGAAATATAGATATAGATCGGTGGGTGGTGAGGGATCACATAAGTGTAGCATTCCATAGCTATCTCCTCAATAGACATTGCTTCTTAGTACATATTGCCAAAAAAGGAGGAGGCATTTAACACTCGATGGCTCTTAGGTTTTGTAGTCCTGACCAACGACATTTTGAGGGATTGGTGGCAAGACCCATCCAAGTTTTGAGTTAGGAGTGACCAAGTATACAAGATAGACAGTCTACATTTTTTTATCATCTTATTGTTGCTATGATGAATCAATTGTACGGTAGGGACAACATTGACATTTTCCATGGGACGTGGGCCCCTATCATATGCATCGTCGCCACTAGGGATACAATTTTTAGCTAGGCCAATATCCTAGTTGTTGCATTGAGGATGAATATAGTTTCAACTAAGAATCTTGATGTGGACTAGAAGTCATAGTTTTATATGGCCTCATACCTACTAGATACAATTTGCACAAGGTGTCATTTTGATCATTGGAGCTACAACTAGACCGCAATTGCAGCAAAGCCCGTACATCAACACTACAAGATATTTTGGAGCCTAGGCTACTTAGATATAATTTAATCCATATCTGAATCATTCATCACCTCTTTATACTTTTTTCTTGTCACAGAAGAGATCCTTTGCATGTTGAAAATGGCCATGGAGTCTCTCACCAAGGTGGCACATTGGTTCCCAGTTCAGGAGGGCACATTTATTAAGGTTTTTGGCTCATATAAGACCCCTCGCGCACTTCCTTGATTCGCTATAGATAAAGTACTCATTGCAAGAAATATGTTATCAAATGACCCAAGTTTCTCAAAGATGCTAAGCAAAGGGAATAAGAAGCCCTAGCATGCCTTCCCTCTTACTATCGAGGCTTACACGATTGAAAAATTCAAAGAAGTGGAGGCATAAGCCAAAGAGATAAAGGGGTATCATTTTGTGACTCTATACTACCACACCTATGAACCCGAAAGACTAGTGGCATATCACTGTAAGAAATCAAATTGCAATTGGTCATACCCACACTCCAAGCATATTCACAAAGAAAGAATCAAAAATTGGTACACTGCAACTAGAGAGTTTAGCCCCAACGAATAATTAGAAACAAATGATGAGCTATCCAGGCATTCCCAAGGAAATGTGAACCTACAAGAGAGATCAACTTCACTGAAGAGAAAGAAAGAATAACAAAAGGAAACGGGGAAGCTTAAGAAACACAAGGGTAAAGAGGCGTAATATCCCTTGAGAGACCAAGATGAAGGGGAAGATGACGAAACTTTGGAATAGAGAAATGTGACCTTGACAAGGAAGAAGCAAGAGCTCAAAAGAAAAAGAGAATAAGAACTCAAACGGTCATAGGATTCGAGTGACCAGCAACCTGAAGAACAGCTTGATAATAGGCGACTTGAGGAGGAAAGTAGAAAGAAACAACTAGAAGAGGAACAATTGAGAAAGAAAGAGGAGTAGAGGGCCAAATAAGAAGAAGAGAGAAAGAGATTAGAACATGAACGGAAAGAGAAAGAGGAGATGCGTAGAAAAGAAGAAGAGCCCAAAAAGAAACACTAACAATAAGAACAAGAAAAGAAAAGACTGGAAGAGGAATGAAGGAGGAAGGCAGAGGAAGAAAAGAGAAGAGAGGAAGAAGAGGAATGAAGAAAATTACAAGAATAGGCCAATAATAAATCTCAACAGGAAGCTGAACAACAACAAAAATCTAGTGAGCAAGTTGAGCAGCCTTCGCTAGATGTTCCCCGGTCCACTCCCATCACCAGAGGACATCTTCCTCTCAAAGAACTAGGCATTCCTAACGAGGCTGAAGACGAAGTTTTGGACCTTACCAAGCTCACTTTTGATCATGTCAATTTCAAGACCATGCAGGAAAGAAGGAATTATTATGCTAGGAACCTTGCAAATCCTTTCTCTGTGACCACCGAGAAGGAGATTGTCCTACGTACAACAGTTAATCCTAAGATGATTGCCTCGGCCGGGACCTATTTTGTGACTGTGACTGAGCTAAATGTTTGCTAGAATGAGCAAGCAAATTTCAAAACTCCAAAGAAGCTCTATGAATCCAAGCAAAGGATCGTGAGAGCATAATAAGACAAAATGAAGATGGAAGAAGAGAACGCAACACTCTACTTGATTCCCTCCAGCATGGAGTTACAGGCCCTAATCAAGGATGAAGCTGAAGCCCTGAGGAGAGCCATGGAAATGATTTACAATAAGATGTCAAAACAACACCACACCTTGGCCCTAATCCTAGCCATACATGCTAACAAAAATGAAAATTCCTCCATGCTAAAAGATGTCATTACATCTTTGGGTAACATTCATGAGTGGACAAACAAGTATCCAGATGCACTCACAATTCTCCCAAGAAAATATTGGATCACTACACAAAACGATAAATTCTAGATTCACGTCAAGATCCAATCACAAGACAAACTAGCCAGAGATGTGGATAAATTATTTCTTCCTATAGGCATATTTTGATTAGTTTGAAGTAAGTGATTGAGAACCATGGGATTCCTTCTATTGGGGAAGTTGGACAAGTGAGGAAGCATGAGGACATATTACAAGAAGTTCAGGAATTTGTTGACACTTACAGGCAAGCTACCAACTCAGATGACTTGCAAGTTACAAAGGAAAACATCACTTTGTACTTAGTGGAACTGTTGAGGATGTACACAAAGATTATGACTCTTTTCAATTAGGTCAATATCAAAATAAGCACCCTCATTCTGGATGCCAACGAATGTCTTCATAGGCATGACGATGAACAACCAAATATAGCTCCTGTATTTGTCGAATCCATGCTCTAAAACACTAACCTCATGGAGCAACTACACTTAGATGTTCTAGAATCGTTTATTGTTAAATTGATGGGATAGAATTTTCTTATTTTGTTGATAATAGCAAGATAGGATATAGTAGATCAAAGTAGGAACCTGGAGAGTCATAAGGAAGTCTAAGAGTCATGAGGAATTCAAAAGGTCATGAGGAAGTCCAAGAGTCAAGGGTAGACCAAAATTCACCCTCTTTTATATAAATACACCCTCATGACATGTTGTAAATGATTTTAGCTTTGGACTTATTTTGGTACATATTGTTTTGATAACTTGTGCTCTTCTAATAAATGAAAGGAGTAATAGTTGTTTTCCACCACTGGATTGAATGAACACTTTGTATTGTGATCCATGAATAGTATTAGCTCGATTAATTGGAGGTTCCTATGAGCTTTTGGTGTATGGTCTCCTCGTGTATCTTCCTGTGCTATGAATTTCCTTTGCAACACATGGATATTATATGATATACTAACCCAGTGCTTATGTTGATAAACTAATTTATTGATATCAGCATGATACTATTGTAGATTGTGCACTCACTTGTCTTTGTTAATTCTTAGCCATCTTGAACTCATTCTTAGTCATTAAGTTTATCCTTTAGATATGTGTGGTATTATTTGAAGTCTTTCTAATGATTCTTTACTTAAGATTCATGCTTTGGAGTTCTAACATTTTTATTTATGGTATTTGTTTTTATGGAGCATTCATAATTTACTCACTTGTGTTTTTTGAAGTTTCTAAATTTGTCTAGTCGACATTCCCTTATTTTCATCTGAAGCAAACTTCAACCAATTGTATGGTAGTTAGACCTAAATACCGGACGGGATCCCTAAACCAAACGGTGTAGAGTCTAGTTGGGATTCTCCACCATGGACATCCCCTAACTGTTGGCGATAAATTCTAGCTCATCAACGCACTAGCAGAAGAGATTTCAGAAAGAAATCTAGGCAAGGGTCTTTTGCTACATTGACTTTACAGAGCTTATGATTCTTTTTCCACCCATGGATATGGTCTGAAACATGAGTGTAGGTGGTTTCCTGAAAGTGGGTCGACATTTCCAACTTAGTATCATGTCGCATTAGAAGCTAGAAAACGTGAGGAATGAATGAGCTAGGGATTGAAACGTGTGATGGGAACTATTTTCCTTGCTCACATACCATTTCACAACAAGTCCAGTGAGGGCACATTGAAATAGCCTCAGATGAATTGAGTCCTCAATGATGTTGTCAGATGAACACCAAAAATTATAGGTCATGATGTGGTTAGCAAAATCTTCTCTTTGATTTCCTTCAAAATTGGGAATGTATGAAGTCAACTTGGTTGGTATAGGGGGGAAAGTTTGATTATGGGTGATTGGATCATTAGTGGTCTTAGTTAAATCTGGTCGATTCAAATAAGCAACAAATGGGATATTTATGTTGTTGGCCATATTGGTGTGACCTGGGGATGTACCTTGAAAGAAATTCCCTTGAGAACTAATAGGGCTGCTTGGGGGAGTAGTATGTGGACTCCCTAAAAGAGTAGTAAAAGGGCTTCTCTAATGTGGATGTGTCCCCAACAAGGTTTCTTCAGTAGAGGATGACCCAATCACAATGGTTGAATGGTGTCTTATACACCTTGATGGTGAGAGACTAATAAAACCTCCTAGTAAAGGGGGGGAGTTTAGGATATGACGAGAGAAACAACTAACCCTCGTTTCCCCTATGGTGCACTTTATGAGTGAATGTTGCTTTATATGGTGACTAGGGAAATTTTATCAAAGCAAATGAACCACATGCATAAAACAAAGCAAAAATAAAATGTTAATTCTCCCTTTAATTTTATGTTATGTGATTAATCAAACAAGAAAAATGTTTTGTTTGTTTGTGTATGAAGAAAAATCCTAAAAGAACTATGTGTCCTTTCCACTCAAAAAGTAACTGGGCCTTGTGAGGATTCTTATTGAAGCGTATTGGATCCATTTTTTGAAATTACTAGTGACATTTCTAGCAACCAAGAATAAAAAAAGGTATCGAGAGGTTTGAGTGCTTCCCGCACCTCCACCTATAGGGAAAGATTCCCTAAACTTTTAGCCACAAGGGTTACCTTTGTCCCATGGGGGAAGTCGATTCTTGAGCTTCTTGGTAGTCAATCAACAATTTGGAGCCCTAAAAAAGTTAGGTATCTTCGTATAGAACCACACACACAAAGACCTAATCCTAAACCCATATGAATTGGGTTTTTGGCATGCCTAAGAATTCTTTTCTATTGGCACCTAATATTTTGGATTAGGAATCCTATGCAAATATTGTAAATAACAAAATAAAATAAGTTGGAAGATGAAGAGACATTGGGAGATGAAACCCAATAGTCTCCTCTCCTTTTATATAGTCATGTTCTATATTAATGCAAAAGAAAAACACAATTCATTCGGAGTTACTCCTAGCCTAACATGGTATTAGAGTCAGCTCCCAAAATTAGGTTTCTACATTGCAACTCCTGTGAGGTTCTTGCCATATTCTCTATCCTCTACCTCTTTGCATTTGATCATGTTGAAGCATTGAAGGGAGGAATGTATGGTGTGATAACCATGACTGTAAGCTGGTATGTGTAACAATTAATTGGCTAGACTGTTTTGAAGCTCTACGTTGAAGGTGTGAATACTGGTGCATTAAACTCCTACTGTTTGAGGGCCGAAAACGAGAATCAATGTTTATTTTTGAACACTATGCACTATTTTCTGATATGTTGTGGTATGCACAATGGTTTGCAATGAAGTGTTGACTGTTAACCCATCTCTGCAGTGAAATTTTGTATGATGGGCATATGTATGCATTGAAGTGAGGACTGAGGACCAAAGAATAAAGCAAGGCTTGAGGACCGTGACTTGATGTGCATTGTGTTGACTATGAATCTGTGTGCCCTCGATCCCCATCAAGACCATCATGCATTTGGAGGAGCTTCACCTATGCATTTGAATAATTAAAATATGCTCATTGTGTGTTTAAATGGTATGTGCCTTTTTTGTTTGTGGAAGGTGTGTACAGTGTCAAATATACTATGAAAATCATATATGGAATATAAAATTCATTGATTATGCTTCCTTTATATAAAATTAAGCTTGGTATATTAAATCATTTTTTTTATATGTTGAGGCTATGCTATAATATATGATAAACATATATCTTTTAAGGTCGTGGGCATGAATCGTTGGTGGTTCACGTATATTATGGCTATATAGTATGAATTTTTCTATAATATAGAAAGGGAGTATGTTGATATCTGTGATGAGTGGTATGTTGATGAGTGGTGAGATATTATGAGTGATAATATACATAGAATATATGTTACATTAAAGTATTGACATAGTGAAGTTTTGTCACCTAAATAGAAGATATCAAGAAAGATTGTGTTTGTTTTTGAAATCAAAGGCATATAGTACTTTTTATGATGCATTCACTCATATCAATACTGGGATTAGTTCTCACTAGAAAAGAGAACTACCATGAGTTGTCCTGGAAGATAAAACACACCCTTATTTTCAATGAAATTTGGAAAGGAATTTGTGAAGGAGAAGGAAACAATTCACCTGAAAAGCTCTCTTTAGATAAGGAGTTGGTCATCTAGGAAAATATGTATAGCAAGGCCTATGCCTTTATTGCAGCATTAGTAAATTAATAGGCGAGTCATCATATTTCTCCATTTTAAAATGTCTTTTAAGCCTTAAATAGGTTGAAGGAATTGTATGACTCACACTCTAGTGAACTTGAATTTGTCCAATTGATGATCAAGTTATTCAATCTTGAGTTGAAAAATGATGACCCTCTTGCCTTAGCATCAAAAGTAAGATCCATTATGCATGACATAAAATCCATTGGTGTTGAAATAGATATTCATCTCATAGCTTATGTCAAGGCACTATATCCCACTTATTCACATTATCTTGAGTCATTGCAAGCATGTGGAAAACTTAAGGAGATTACCTTTGACTCCCTTGAGAAGAAGTTTGCTAAGAGAGAGAGAGAGGCTTTTGGGAAGAAAACAACTCCCCAGTATTCTGAAGAATCTGTGTTCCTTGCACAAAAAGAGAATAATTATGCACAAGATTCATCTAGAGGAAGTGTTGGTCGAAGAGGAAGAGGTTGTCAAAGAGGAAGAGGAAGGAAGAATTTTAGAGGTAGGGGGGCAGACATTTCCAAGGCGAAAGGTTTGGTCTTCATTTCATACAATGCAATAGAGATGGACATGATGCTTCCATATGTAAGCTTCCTTGGGAAAAAATCAAGCATGAAAGAAATGAAGAAAAGGGTAAAACACCTGGTAAAGGGAAAGGAAAATCACCTGAGTCCGCTCATTATGTTGTGGCACATTATAACATTGGGAAACTGAAGACTTATTCAATGTTTCACTTGCTTCATGGAAAGATTCTTGGTTGCTTGATTCAAGAGAAACTTGCCACAAAATATATTTATTTTAATAATTCACTGATAATGTTGATGGAGAAGTATACTTTGCAAACAAGTCAAAACTCAAGCCATCGGGGCTTGACACCATCAGGCTCAAACTGTTTGGCCTTCCAAACTTTCTTCTACATGATGTTCTATACTTCCCAGAGCTGAGAAGACACTTGCTATATTTGGTCCACATCCACCAATAAGGACACTCCATTCATATATTTGATGTCAAGGTCGAGGTCATAAAAGCATCAGATCACTCACTTGTCATGACTAGGATAGAAGAAGAAATACTTCTGAAGCTACAAGGAACCTCTGCTCGTGCAAAAAAAATTCATTTATTTCTCACTATGATGATGGTACACATCCATCAAGTATTTTATGGAATGATATATTTGGACACTTGAACTATGAAAAACTTCATTTGTTGAAGAAAAATGGTGTTACTGGTTTTCCTACAATTCCTAGTAAACTAAAGGGATGTGATGCTTGTATCTTAGGAAAGCACAACAAACAATATTTTCATGATTCTCATTCCAAAGAACATAGAAATATTGAACTCATTCATTCTGATTTATGTGGCCCAACCTTTGTTCCTTACGCAAATTTTAATAAATATATGATGACATTTACTGATGACTACACTAGAATGTGTTGGGTTTATTTATTAAAGAACAAATCTGAATCATTTGAAACATTCAAAAAAATTCATGCATGGGTTGAAAATGATGCACAATCTCATATTGGCTCTATTTTTACTAATAATGGAAAATAATATACTTCAAATGATTTTGAAAACTATCTTTGCTAGCATGGGATCAAACATCAAACAATGGTGCCTTATAATCCCCAAGAGAATGGAGTAGCTGAAAGAATGAACTTGAAAATCTTAAATATGGTACGTTCAATGATGTGTTTCAAGAATGTTAAGTTGATGTTTTGGGATGATGTGGTTTTATGTGTTGTGTATATAACGAATAGGTGTCCATATCATGCTATAAAAAAAAAAATACTCCCTATGAAATGTGGTATGGACACATTCCTTTGGTGAGGCATCTCAGGGTTTTTGGTTCCACCTATTATGCCTTGATACCTAAGGAACATAGAAACAAACTCGGTGCAAGGAGTCGCAAATGTATCTTCTTGGGGTATTCAAATACCTCCAAAACATATTGTCTCTATGATGAAGTGAATAATTATTTTATAATATCTAGAGATGTGATCATTCTTGAATCTTCCAAAACTAACAATCTTGTTGAGCGGAAACTTGATAGCTTGGATAGATTCATACATGCAAAGTCTTTTCAAGAGTTTGATAATGAAATTCCACATCTTGCAGGGGGTATCCCTATACTAGATAAATCTATGGAATCTTCCCCTGCAACACTCTCTCCTCCACATGGAGCTCCATCCACTAATGACACTTTGAGTGATGTGATTGACAAAATTAGGAGACTAAATCTTGATTCAACCCCATCTCAGCGAACTGAGCAGCATGGGCCATCTCATAAATGTCCTCCAAAATGGATGACAAAGACACTTGAAAGTGTTCATCCCGATAAGGTTGGAAAGACATGAACAAGAAGCTTAACGAGACAAAATGGAGGTGATATAGGCAATCCTGATTCACCTATTGATATGGATGTTTCTTATGATTGTGAACTAAATTTTTCTACAAGTTTTGAACCAACTTCCTTCAAGTAATCTACTTCTCATGATGAATGGAAATAAGTGATGCATAAAGAATATGATGCTTAGATAAAGAATGGCACTTGGAAGCTAGTTGATGCTCCATTGGGGATTAAACCAATAATATGCAAGTGGGTCTTCCAAAACAAGTATAAAGAAGGTGGATCACTTGACAAGAACAAATACAAGCTTGTGGCAAAAAAATTTTCACAAAAAGAAGGGGTTGATTATGAGGAGACTTTTCCCCCCATAACAAAATGGGCTACCATCTAGACACCCTTTTCCTTAACATCTCAGGACAGTTGGAAAGTCCATAAAATGGATGTAAAAACTACTTTCTTGAATGGAGATTTGAAAGAAAAAAAATTCTATGACCCAACCAAAAGGATTTGTTATGAAGGGTCAGGAACACAAACTATTCAAGCTTGTAAAGTCCTTGTCTGGCCTTAAGCAAGCACCACAAGCCTGGTACAAGAAATTGATTGAGCATCATCTGAAACTCAATTTCAAACATTATGATCTTGATGATACAACTTTGCCTGTCAATAAAGTTGGAAAAACAATTGTATACCTTGTGGTGTATGTATA
Organism: Pinus taeda; assembly: GCA_000404065.3. Lineage (NCBI taxonomy): Eukaryota > Viridiplantae > Streptophyta > Pinopsida > Pinales > Pinaceae > Pinus > Pinus taeda. The sequence goes on along the minus strand of APFE030967952.1, from coordinate 12,427 downwards.
TGATATTTTGATGACATGGAACAATGAGAACTACATTGCATCCATAAAAAAGGAATTAAGGAAAGGTTTTGAAATGACATATTTAGGCTATGTTCACTGCTATCTTGGTATTGAAGTAACGCCACATATGAATTTTATATTCCTCTCTCAGAAGAAGTACATTGGATATCTATTGAACATGTTTGGTATGGATGAGCACAATACTTTAACTACTCCAATGGAACAAAACTTAAAGCTCACATCCACTTAAGGAAAAGAATTTGAGGATGCAACAAAGTATAGACAACTAGTAGGAAGTCTCAACTACCTGACTACTAATAGACCAAACATTTCATTTATTGTTGGAATATTCTATAGGTTTATGTAAAAGCCTTGTGAGGGTCATTGGTTTGTTGCAAAAAGATTTCTAAAGTACTTGAAGGGAACTCAAGACTTTGGAATCAAATATACATAGGTGGATGACTTCAACTTGATCGGATACTCTGATTCATATTTTGAAGTAGATAAAAAAAACTAGGGTATCTACTTCAAATTATGTTATGAGTCTTGGATCAAATGTTGACTCCTGGAGGTCACGCAAAAAATCAGTTCCAACATATTCTACAACTAAGGCAGAATATGTGGCAGTTGTTGAAGCAACAAAAGAAATGTGTGGCTCAGGAAAATTCTAGAAGATTTGCAGGAGAAACAAGTACATTCAACCCCTCTTTTGATTGACAACACTTTTGCAATAAGGTTGGCCAAGAACCCAAGGTTCCATGATCAAATGAAGCATATCGATACAAAATACCATCTAATTCAACATCATGTTGAGGCCAAAACAATTCACCTATGACATTATTCCTTAGTAGATTGCAGATATCTTCATCAAAGCGCTTGGAAGGGAAAGTTTGAAACATTTAGAATGATTATTGGACTCACCAACATCCCTTCAGATTAAGTGATCTGTAAATTACCATGGATATTCCATTGGACAGTTCGTCACAACAGATCTGATAATATTATATTAAAAATCTAAGATTCTACACTGTTACAGTTTTATTTAATTCATAGATCTGTAAAATTAACTGTAATTGGCATGCATATAAAATTAAATCATGCATAAAAGTAGAGAATGAAAAAATAATCTCACACACAAATAATACACAAGATATTCTCTCTGGGAAACCCTTTCGGGAGAAAACCCAATTGGAAATATGGTTGCAGATATAAAGAAGTAATGTTTGTGGCCCATGGGTTGCTACAGTGCACATATCTTCTCTGTGTGCTCTACCTCCTATCTCTCTTGGCTATCTTTTCTCAACTATGGAATAAAATGCTCTCGAAAGAATGGAATGCCTCTACCTCCTAGAGGACCAGTTATAACGCAACCCGATAGCCTACTAGTGGTTAATTTTGACTACATCAACTCTTAACTAGAGTTTAAAATATATACTCTTCTAGAGTCTTTTACATCACAAACATTTGGCTAGCCCCTTTTCCATGAATAATGGAGCTGACGCGGTATCCTCCAAACTATAGGTATGAAAACAGGAAGGTCAACTTATGAGTGGCATAACTTTTGCATACAGACTCTGATTGACGCAATTATTGCACCGTTGGAAATATCTATGTGTGTAGAATAGCATGAAAAGGTACAATGCTTAAGTGGTAAAATTTTACCCCCAAAAAATTTCATTTGATGCCTCAAAACGCTCCTAAAAGGTTTTAGACTCCATTTTTCCAAACTGGGTCTCGCTAGTAAAAACGATCACGTGAGTTGATTCCTCCACTTTTTCCACTCCAAATGCATCGAGATGGATGAAAAAAAGTATAATGATCCAATTCAGATCATTAAGGGGGGGAATGTTGACACCTAATGTTATGGATTAGGAATCCTATGCAAATATTGTAAATAACAAAATAGAAGAATTTGGAAGATGAAGAGAAATTGGGAGATGAAACCCAATAGTCTCCCTATCCTTGTATATAGTCATATTCTAGCTAAATGCAAAAAAAAAACACACAATTTATCCAAAATTACTCCTCGCTTGACATTTTTTGTGGAATGATGAAGCATTCTAAGCACCCTATAAGACAACTTATGTTTCATAATGTAAACAAACACAATGGCTTATGGGATGCCTACCACTTGTAGGTTTTAACCCCGTACAAAAATTACCTGCATACAAATTCTAAAAAGCAGAAAATATATAGTGGCGAGAGTATAAAACATAAAACGGATATACATAAATATTTTCCCTTGGATCCCAAAATTGGGACTACCAAAATTGATTTTTCATTATGTTCCTTTCATTGTTACAATACATATATATACATGCTGAAGCATCCATAAACCCCAACCCATTAACCATGGATTGAACACAACCATACTTTCCTTGACTGGATCTACAAAATACTATGGATAGAAAACCATCATGTCGAAAACCATGTGTGAAATCCATGCAAAAAACCATAGGTAGGTCTGACCACCTAATATAGGGTACAAAAAAAAATCCTAGGGCACTACCCTGGACCCTATGTAGGGGGTTACTGCCCCGCTACATACCCCCGATAGGGCGGGAAACCCCCCTGTGACCCCCCTAATGCACCCAGTGCAATGTACAGGGGGGCTACCGCCCCCCCTGTGACCCCCTCGTGCATGGGGTAGTCGTGGAAAGAATATAACACACACCCAAATTTCTCCCAATTGTTCTTTTCTTTCCACAGGGGGGCCACAAGAAAGCTTAGTAAATTATCCAGCCCTGCAACGCCCATTGTTTCTCTACACCAAGAGAACTTATTAGTGCTCACATACTTTTTCAATGCATCTGTAGTATTCTTCAAAGTGTCCACCTTTACCAGCAACACCTTTTTGTCCTCAACCATATCCTTCACAAAGTGATATTGAACATCAATGTGCTTTGTTTTTGAATTATAAGCAAGGTTCTTTGCCAGGAAAATTGCACTTCGGTTGTCACAGTCTATCCTTATAGCTCATTGTACTAACCTCATGCTTGAATGCAATCTCCATAACCAAACTACTTCCTTGCTTGCATGAGTGGATGCCATGTATTCTTCCTTTGTAGTTGAAAGAGCCACTACAGACTGTCTCTTACTCATCCAACTGACTGCACCTCCAAATAGGTTAAACACATACCCACTTGTAGATATCTCTGATCCAGTTCTCCAGCCTAGTCTGCATCAACAAAGCCATAGATGTCAAAAACTTTGTCCAATTATGGTCTTCCTTGGCAGCACAAACCATAATCACTAGTGCCACACAAATACTTGAAAATTCGCTTCATTGTTGTCTAATGTGCCTTCCTTGGTTTTGACATAAACCTGCTCCATACTCCCACTGCATGTCCAATGTCTAGTCTAGTACAAACCATTGCATGCATCAAGCTACTGACTTCGCTTGCATATGGAACATGGGACATGTCCTCTTCCTCTTCTTGTGTCTTGGGACACTGTTCAATGGATAAATTTACAACTACAAGAATAGAAACCTTCACCGGCTTACTATCCTGCATATTAAACCTCTACAGTATTGTCTCGACATACTTCCTCTGGTTTAACTAGAACTTCCTCTTTGCCTGATATCGTTTAGTTTCCATTCCCAAAATATAGTTTACAGCACCAAGATCTTTCATGTCGAATTTGGAGGACAATTAGGTCTTCAAATCCTGGATAATTTCTTTGTTATTTCCAACCAACAACATATCATCCACATACAAGACCAAATAAATAACACGATCACCAATTAATTTAAAATACACACAATGATCTGCTTTGCTTTTGGTGAAGCCAAGTACCCGTATATATGTATCAAATTTTTGAGACCACATCCTTAGTGATTGTTTTAACCCATATAGAGACTTTTTAAACCTATATATCATTTCTTTCTTACCCTTCACCACAAAGCCTTCAGGTTGCTTCATGTGAAGCTCTTCTTCCAGATCCCCGTGAAGAAATGTTGTCTTCACATCCATATGTTCTACCTCAAAATCAAACGCAATAGTAATAGAAAAAAGTAATCTAATAGAAGCTACCTTGGCAACAAGAGAAAAAATATCACCAAAATCAATTCACAGCACCTGGGAATAACCTTTTGCTACTAAACAAGCTTTTTATTTCCCTTGCCTTTTGAATTCATCTTCTTCTTAAACACCCATTAGTTTCCAATGGGTTTCCTTCCAGTCGACAACTCTACCAGATCCCAAGCCTCATTTTTGTGCAAAGATGTCATTTCATCAACCATGGCCTCTTTCCATAGTTTGCTAACTTCTGAATCTACTGCTTCCTTCACAGTTCTAAGATCATCATCAGTAATAGATAAAGCAAAATTTGAATAGAAAGCAAATGGACTATACCTTTTTGGCTGCCTTCTTTCTTGAACTGATCTTCTCACAGCTGGAGTTTGTGGCTCTTCATCTTCTAATTCCTCTTCTATTATAGAGTTTGATTCTTCCTCCTTTAGCAAAAACTATATCTTCTCAGGTTCCTTTGGTAGGACTTCATGTTTAATAACATCTTTCACCTTTCTATAGACCACATCTCGGTTGTACACAAACTTCTTTGTTTATGGGTTCCAAAGCTTATAACCATTTAAACCATCCTTATACCCAATAGAGATGCACCTTCCATATTTACTATCCAAATTTGTTATTTTCTCCATTGAAACATGTACATATACATTACATCCAAATACCCTTAGATGTGAAAGAGAATGTTTCTTACCTATTCATATCTCTTGTGGAGTCTTATCCTCTAACACTGATGAAGGTGATTTGTTGATCGGGTAACATGAAGTCTTCATTGCCTCTACCCAGAATTCTTGTCCTAACCTGGCACCACTGAGCATGCTTCTTTCCTTTTCCATCAATGCCCTTTTCATTATTTTTGCAACTCCGTTTTACTGAGGTGCGTATGGAGTAATCTCCTATCGCACTATACAACACTTCTTATAGAACTCTTCAAATTATTTCTTGCAAAACTCTCCTCTATTATTTGTCCTTAGCACCTTTATCTTCTTCTTTGTTTGGTTTTCCACTGGAGCCTTAAATTATTTAAACCTATCAAAGACTCCAGATTTCTACCTAAGGAAATATATCCATGTATTCCTTGAGAATTAATCTATAAATGATACATAGTACACAGAATTACTCAGTGATGAAACTGACACGGGTCCAAACACATCACTGTGCACAAGCTCTAATATTCGTTTCGCCCTCTTAGCACTAGAGGGGAAACTCATCCAATTATGCTTCCCATATACACAATTTTCACAAAAATCAAAATCCAGAGAGAAATTAGACATACCTCCTACCATACCATTACCATGAAGTATTTGAAGTCCCTTCTCTACAATATTTCCAAGCCCTTGATGCCATAGCATGGTCTTTTCTCCATAGACCACTAGATTTTCTGCTCCACTTTCAGGAACCACAGAACTGTTGCACCCATCAATAAAAATGCTACCCTGAAGATTGTACAACGTTCCAATCCAAACTCCCTGCATCAATATCAGTGCTCAACGAACCACTCTCTATGGTGAGTGAAGTGAAAGGATACACCTGTGTCAATCAATCATGCCTCATGATCTACATGTGTACTTGAAGAAGAATCCAAATACACACCCCCACCTTCATCTAAGGTGGTTTTCACCTCTTCAGAAGAAAACACCACCATCATATTTCTCATACTCACTAAACCACTCTCTATGGGGAGTGAAGTGAAAGGATGCACTTGTGTCAATTAACCATGCCTCGTGATATACATGTGTACTTGAAGAATAAGCCAAGTACACACCCCCACCTTCATCTAAGGTGGTTTCGCCTCTGCAGATGGAGCATCATCAGACCCTTTCCTTTCTCAAGGGATTTAGATTTATAGTCCCTTTTGAAATGCCCTTCCTTTTCGCATTTCCAACACACCTTTACAAGTTTTCCTGGAGATTTAGATCTCCCTCTAGATTTAGATATCCCACTCGATGACTTATTTTTGTTTTTGTTCTAGGACCATCCTCATACAGAAAAGGCATCACCATTCTGCCCTCCACATTTTTTCATCTCATCTCCTCTGACAACAAGGATGATACTATTTCATCAAACTGCAAGGCAATTGCTACCTATTACAACAACTAGACTATCCCACAAATCTAGTAGAGAACACACAAACTGATGCACTTATCTTCATATGAAATTTGAATATCAATAGATAGTAACTAGATTACCATAGTATTAAAGGTGTTTAGATGCTTTGTCACCAACTCTCCATCTTTCATCCTCAGGTTATACACCTTTTTGCGTAGGAACAGTTTATTCACTAGAGACTTAGATTGGTACAAAGTCCCTAACTTGTCCCAAAAAGCCTTTGCCAAACCTTCCCCTCATACATTTAGCAATACTAAGTCTAATATGCACAATTGTATTGTGCTCTTTGCCTTCCAATCCAACTTTGCCTAGTCTTCAGCTGACATTGTTGTTGGTTTAGTAGCCAGATCTACCATGATCAACTGATCTTTACCCACTAGCAGATCCTCCATCTTGAGTTTCCATAACTCAAAACTTTGACCATTAAATTTCTCAATCTCTATCTTTCAACTGCTCTCCATCTTCTTTCACCACAAGAATCGATCCTGTAGATCTCCTATTGAATAGGGTCTACCACAAGCCCGAGCAAAACCCCTCAGCAGCAAAGGCGTCCCCTTGAAGCCAAAACAACTTTGATACCAAATGTAGGTTTTAACCCATACAAAAATTACCTGCATACAAATTCTAAAAACAAAATAAACAATGGCGAGAGCATAAAACATAAAATAGATATACACAGAGATTTCCCCTGGATCCCAAAACTGGGACTACCAGATTGATTTTTCATTATGTTCCTTTCAATGTTACAATACATATATATACATGTCGAAGCATCCATAAACCCCAATCCATTAAACATGGATTAGAACATAACCATAGTTTACTTGACCCGATCTATCAAATACCATGGATAGAAAATGTAACAACCTCCGGGGTAAATGTGCATAAAAAAAACATAATAGGAATATAAATACAATAAACATATCAGCCATCAAAATCCATATATACATCAGTACATTTGCACATGAAAATCAAGAGAATGAATATTTTTTCATTAATAAATGCAATGAACCAACCGGAGATGGGACTACCATGTTCCACCCGACCATAGATTGGTTGAGCCAAGTCTCTCTTCAGCCAATCACCCCTGTGCCATATTCCAAGCATGAATGTGGGATCTCACAAAACACATCAATCCAAACTCATCCAAGGCTTCCAGAGGCCACCCACCTCAACCCCTAAAATAGTGATTCCACCTCACAGTCGGACATCACCAAAAACCATCATCAGATTGGTCTCCATCCGAGCCTTCCAAGGCTTCCAAAGTGTTTGTCCGACCAAGGCTTCCAAAACTAGTAACTCAACCCACAACTTATACAAGGCTTCTAGAGCGTTTGTCCAACCAAGGCTTCCAGGACTAGTAACTCAACCTGCTAAGGGATTCTAGAGTGTTTGTCCAACCAGGGCTTCCAGGACTAGTAACTCAACCCAAGATGTTACAAGGCTTCCAGAGCGTCTGTTCAAACAGGGCTTCCAGGACTAATAACTCAACCCAAGTTATGGAAAAATGAGAACCAACCAAAACAAAGCAGTGAAAGTAAACCCACAATAACTATGGCTATTTAGGAAATGGCAAGGCTAGGAAGTCCATTGTCAATCCCAGCCATCCTCCGTGCCAATGACAGATCATAACCAAGAAACCACATGCATGTGCCATGCATGCCAAAATTAGTGAAGAAATCATACATGCAACTAGGTACCTGCAAGAAAATCTGATGTAGTTGTTGATGTCGATGCCTTCTAGTGATTTCCTTTTCTTCCTTTTCCTTCTTGCTCTAAGAATCCAAGTATGCCACACTCTCCAAGAGTGCTCCAAGAAAACTCAAAGTAACCAAGAGTATGAGAGAGAGAGAGAGAGAGAGAGAGAGAATAATGAGAGAGCTCCAAAACTGAACTAACCAAGTCTTGCCCACTAATCCTCATAAGCCTTTTTATTAATGAGGCCTTTATTTTCTTCATTTTCAATTATTTTCCTTCAATTTCCTCCTTACATGCAAAATGTGACCTTTCACCTTCATTTTCTCCTAATTTCCATTATTTTCATAAATAAATGTGCCAAAATGCCTTTTAATGCCTTATCCATTGCCTTTGCCAATTTCCTTAGCCATAAACAACCAAATGAACGCCCCCTAGGATGTCTTTCCCACCATTCAGCTTGGAATACGTGTCCCAGTCATCTGTGGTTATTTTTTTTAACATTTATTACATGTAATTTTCACCAGGGATATTACAGAACACTCCCCCTTGGGGGAACATCTTCCTTGATGTTCAATCACACATATACCTCAGCAGCCTGCTCAAACAAGACATACTGCTCATGGAGCTTTATAACCCAGCTCGATGCACTGTTTACAATGAAAGATCTACTCAAGACATAACATCATAATGACATGACGACATACCGCGTGGTGGAGCTTTATAACACAACTCATTATGGTATTTACAATGATCATTTTGCTTAAGAAAACTCATATGACATCATAACATCATGATAACATAACCACATGATAGCATAATAACATTACACCCATACCGCATAGTGGAGCTTTATAACATAGCTCGTTATAGTGTTTACATCCATACACTGGTGTACATATAACAACATCATCAAAATATATATACCAAAACATATGCCAAATCATATACCAAACATATATCAATCATACACTAATCATCATATAGCATATATCGAAACATCATAAGGCATATATCAAAACACCATATAGCATGTATCAACCAACATAAAGCACATATGAAATCATCATAAAGCATATATCAACCATCATAAATCATATATCAATCACCATAAAGCATATACTAAACCAACATAAATCAAATACTAAACCATCATAAAGCAACTACCAAACCACCAAACCACCATATCAAGCTGCTAATTCTTGTAGTTGATTTCAACTACCCAATTGGACATGTTCATGATTCCTGTACTACGCACATAACTTTTATCAGTTTTAAAATAAATTCACATCATACCTCATTGGTAGCTCATCAATAAGGTACACTTGGAATCATGTTTGCTTCCTGTCACAAGAAGTCAAACTATCATCTTTGACCAAATCAACATGTATAAAATATCACATCAGGTTAGCTCAAAACACAACCATCATAGATCAAAATCATAATTCATATGTAACCATCATAACCCATAATCATAGATCACATATAATCATCATATACCATAGTCATAAATCACATGCATAATAAAATTGAAATAAAACGATGATACTTGTCTTTTCCCCAATCCTTAGCTTCTACCTTTGTCTTTGTTCCATACGCACTCCAAATTGGTTGCTACACTCAAAAAACACCCAGTGCCTTCTCCTCAACCATGTGCATAGACACATAGTGTGCATCACACACATACAACCACATGGCATACAACACCATGAAATACATGCATCTACACCTGACATATAACACATACACCTACACCTAGTGTACAACACAATGCATCATCTATACCTAATGTGCAATACCACCCAATACATGTACCTAACATAGTATAACACAACGACACATGCCAAAATGCCACGACTACATGATGCACATACATAATACCGCATGCCCATAACACAACATGGATGGCATGCACACAATACCACACGTACACCAGTACCATATGTACAACATGTACACAGTACCACTGGTACATTGCACCACCTGGACAACGTGTGCACAACATCACATGTACATGGCGCCACCTGCACAACATGTACACAACACCACATGTACACTACACCATTGTACAATGTGTACACAATACCACATGTACACAGTACCACACGCACGGTGTGTACATGACACCATATGCACATAGCATCACATGCACGACATGTACATAACACCGCATGCTCATAGCACCCTATGTACAACATGTACATGGCACCACATGCTCACAGCACCACTTGTATAATCATGCACACAGCACCATATGTATAACATGCATGCAACACCACGTGTATATAGCACTGCATATCCAACATGAACATAGTGTCATCCGTACACAGCACTGCATATCGAACATGCACAGAGCACCATATGCACACACTTCACATATACATCATGAAGATAGTACAATATGTATACAACACCCCATATGCAATATTTGCACAACCCTATTTGTACCATCTTGTACGTAACATTGCATAAATACCAGGTACATATGTTTGAGAAAACATTTTCAGCATAAATCACATGATAGAATATTTGTCGATGCATTTTGAACCAACTAGTGTGGTTCATTATCAAGACAAGTTGAAGAACCAGATCATGGTTGCATATTAAATAGGGAGAGCAGATCATCTAACGACTAGGTTTGACTCAAAAACGGCTATATTGGAAAAATGACTATATCAGGTCAGACTTGATAAATGGCTAAGATGGACCAAGAACAACTAGATTTGACTATTCAATATGTTTAATTAAATAATATTATTATGCTAAAATATTATTTTAATATTTATCATAAGTTATTTAAGTGAAAAGGTAATCATATTTGAGTTAATAATAATATTAGGGAATATTTATATCAAAATTGGTAGAAATAATATCTCTAGGGACACTAATTGCTAGTAATCGGAAGGATTTAATAATAACTAATAATAAATATTATACTATTATTATAATAATGTCATAGTATTAAACTTATTATTAATGTCTAGTGTAACTAATTAATATAAATCTAATAGTAAGGTTATTTAAAAGGAATAAGTAATAATAGATCTATGGATATTATTAAATGTAAGGATTTAACATAATCTTAGTTATCGTTATATTAAATATACTAGATCATTCAAATTAGTATTATTATAATTATTATTATTATTATATTATTATATTATTATTGGTATTAAAATTAATATTCGTTATGATACTGATATTATTCTTGCTATCAATGGTTAGGGTATCAATTTATTAGTATTCTAATAGGAACCTGTATTACAAGTTCTAGGGAAATTAGTAAAAGTAAGGATTTATTGTATTGTTATTATTAATATAATAGTGTTATAATAATATTATTTTATTAAGGGATGGGTAACTACTCAACATAGATTTATTAGAAAAGTCGTCTACATAAATTTTCTATTTAAATATCTTATGCTATATAATTTAACCCTATAAGAAAGGAATGAAAAGGATTATAAGAAATCAAGGAAGATTTCCACATAGGATCAAAGAACTATGGCTAAAGAAAGAAGGCTAAAGGATAACAAGGGGAAATCTCTAGAAAAATTTATTAAAAGAGGGAGGGGAGGAGGGGGAGGAAACGACTAGGAGGCAAGGGTTGGGATCTAGCAACTACTGATCTTTCAACCGTCATCTCTATTGAGATTGCTTGGCCTCCTTTCAATCTTAATGGCTTCCCTAAATTTTTGGTGATGGAGCTGTGAAACTCTAACAATAACATTGGCCTCCTTAATACAAACATGATGTTTGGTCTTCTCTGCATGCTCTGCTAGTGCGGAAGACTTAGTTTTCCTATGCTTAAGATTAGCTATGTGCTCACTAATTCTTTGATTAATGGAGCGTCCAGTATCACCAATATAGGGGGTCCCACAGGAACAAGGAATAATATAGACCCCCTTCATGTCCTGAGGGTCGATAGGATCCTTCACTGAACAGAGGGACTTACAAATGGTTTTAAGGGGTCTAAAGGTCGAGGGAACATTATGCCTCCTAAGAATCTTCGCAATCTTATTAGTGATCCCTTGAACAAAAGGTAGATGGACCCTTGGGATTCATTCTTTAGGTTCTTTTTTAACTACCGAATTTTTGGAAGTTTTGAGGAAAGCCTTCTGACCAAGGTATCTATTATAACCATTCTCAACAAAGACATTAAAGAGATGGGATTTTTCTTTCTCGAAGCTCTTTTCATCAGAGATCCTTAGGGCACAAGTAGCGAGTGTGTTGAGAACGCCCAACTTTTGAGCCTGGAAATGATGGGAATTGGCATGGAGATATAGCTTCATATGTGTTTTCTTCCAAAACACTTGGTGGGAGAGGGAGCCATCAATATTCTTAGAAATAATAATATCAAGGAAAGGGATGCAACCATCAACTTCATGTTCCATGGTGAACTTAATGGCGACGGATTGACTGTTGAGATTGTAGGTTTTAAGCCCGTATAGAAACTACCTGCATACGAATTCTAAATCACAAGAAAAATTTAAATGCGAGAGCATAACACATAAAACACATATACACAGAGATTTCCCACTGGATCCCAAAACCGGGACTACCAGCTTGATTTTTCATTATGTTCCTTTCAATGT
>APFE030967947.1:0-21986 GCA_000404065.3 Pinus taeda | reverse complement strand
AAAATAGAGGTTTAATGTGCTGAAGGATGGTCATAGGCCTTAATTTATGTTTAATTTAGAGGCATGGGCCTTAATTTATGTCTAATTTAGAGGCCCATGACACATCTTGGTCCCTTCCCTGCCACAGTGTGGTCCACTTTATGTATTTATCATCATAGCTCATGACAGAGTAATATTGTTCCTTGATGGCGTCTCGAAAATATTTCCAAGTGGGTACAACTGGAAACAATGAGGGCTCCCTATTGTCCTTTTCTTCATAGTAGGTTTCCCACCAGTCCTTGACATGGGGGGCATCTTTGAGAATGCAAAATTATTATTTTCCTCACTGGAAAAGTCATGAACCGAAAAATATCCTTCCAATAGATTTTTCCATCTACCTACAGTGTCTGCATCTATCTGGCATTCAAATTTGGGAATTTCAAGTTGGAAATGTACCTTAAAGGGAGTGGCGCCTCCAAAGTGGTTGTTGGATGGAGATGTGTTGCATGTGGGTAGCCACCAAAAGATCCAGGCAAAGTTATCCATCATTGCGAGGCCATCAGGCTTTGTAGGGATGGCCTTGAAAAGGTTCAACTATTTTGAGCCCTAACTCATATACCCTGACGTTGTTAGGGGCATGCTAAGAAAAAAATAGAAAGAGTAAACTACTCTGATACCATTGATCCGTAATTATGCAGGAACGCAACAGAATACATATACATCCATTAACATAGAGATGAAACAGAAATAAAAATTCATTTCATTAATATCAAACAACTAAAATATGCTTACATACAGAAAGGAAATAAACTAGCTTGGGCGATGGTGGCTTATCTCTGAGAAGATATGTGGCAGCTACATCACTCTGAATTGTGTTATAATGAGGGTCAAGGAATTTTTTATTATTGAACAACAAGGGATAACCTTAAACAGCCAAAACACTAACCCCAAGAGATGGGACACCAAGCGTTTGTGGGCCCCGTTGCATTTAGTTGGGCAACCAACTTCCCAAGTTTGTAACTTGGTCATATGATCTCCATTGTATGCGTACGATGCCTTGTTGGAAATATATCTCTCAGTACTATAGGATTTGCGGCAGGACCCTACTTATGTTTGTGGGCCTACTATGAACCTGAAAAAAACGTCGTTTACAGGGTCAAAATAGCTCTAGAAGTTTAGGACTACAAAAAATGCTAAAAATAGTAAATGTTGTTATAATCAAGGAAACATATGAAACTAAAATAGAGAGGTGGCCACCAATATCCTCCTGGATCATAGGTATTGATCAAATATAATAGTCCTTCTATATTCTTTAATGGTTTTATTCATCCTTTATGCTACTCCATTCTAATCAGGGTTGTAGGGAATAATAAGCTCTTTGCAATATACTATAAGTTATTTTCAAGGGTATTCACCTCCATTTTTAGATCTCAAATTTTCTATCTTTCTTTCTGTTAGGGTCTCAACTTTGGATCTAAACTCCTTGAACTTCTCAAATGTTTCATCATTTGTCTTGAGAAGATAGAGCCATGTATTTCTAGAGTGATCATCAATGAAGGTCACATAATATTAGTGACCTCCAAGAGATTTATCAGACATGGAACAATACACATCAACATGAATGAGATTTAATATCTTCTGAGAGCTTGTATCACTTCCTACAAAGGGTTTCTAAGTATTCTTTCCCAAGGAACATCTTTTGCATACTCTGTCATGGTCCTCCTTGATGTTGGGGATGCCCTTCACCATTTGATTTAGACAGGGTATTATCTTGTAGTGAATATGTCCATATTTTCTATGCCAAAGTTCAATGGGACTAATTTCCATATGAACAACGGCTTCATATAATATCCCTCCATTTCTATAATGTGCTTCCTTGTTCAGGTTGAGTTATGTTAATAGGACCAACGGAAAATCCATAGAGCACATTGAGGCATTTTTTTAAATAAATAATTTTAATAATAAGTAAACATATGGGAGTGAAAGCACTTGGGATTGGGACACCTAGAAAATGAGATTCTTGCCAAAGAAGGATAAACAAAAAAAATCTCATTAGTAAATGAGATTGGATTATTCTTTCATGATAAGAACTCCAGATGAACTTCGAGATAAACTTAATGGATGGAAGAGAAAGATCCATTAATTTGCTTAGCTGGAGGAAGACACTAAGCTTGGATAAGCATAAGAGTATTCTCGGAGATAAATGAGAGATTTTATGGAAAAGCTTAGGCAAGTGGATAAAAAAGGTCCACAAAAGTGGGACACCACTAATGGAAATTTTATCATGAAAGAAAGGTATTAAATACCTATTGAAGGGATCAATAAGGGGGTTGATTTCCTTGGAAAGAACTTCTCAGCATGGGGTGCAATAGAGGAATACAGTTCTAGGTTGGGTGGTGATAGGTTTGCAAATCCCAAGTACTCCTCTGGTGATTTTATTCTATTATCCATTATTATTATTTTTATATAGAGCAGTTTATATGAAAATGTTGTATTTTAGAGTATTAGTGATTTAAATTTAGTCTCACTATGAGATTCTTTTTGGTATATAGATTGCAGATAAAGGGTGATTTAAAGTATGATTATGTGTGTTCAGATGTGAGGAAGATTAGAGGTTGATTTATCTGATATGTTTCTACTCTAAGACGACATGTATTTTCACTGTTTTCAAATTTTAGTGGTATGGGTAAGAACCTCGATACTGTAATGTTTATATCAATGTTATAGTTCATGGTTATGATTATAATTCATAATAAAAGGAACAAATCTTTAATGGTTGGATTTTTTTTTATGGAAAAAAAAAAGAAAAAGAAAAAGAAATTATAAGTAAAAACGTGTTTAGAGTGCTGAGCATCATAGTTAACATTTACAAGATCTCAATTTAGTTGCACTCTATAAATAGTGCGATAAAAGGGTTTATTACTATATGTAGAATAGATGGTGATTGGATGGTTATGTAGATTGGAAATGAACATGAGTGGTACAACCATGTACATAGAAGAGAAACTGATAAATAAATTATTAAGACTCTGTAATAAAAAGCCAAAAATATGTAGTCGTGTGGTTAATAGCTCATTGGAAATTAAAATAGCATCATGATTTACTGGGTATAATATTAAGCTAGGGTAATAGTTTTTAGTAAACCAGTTTCAACAAAACAACGAATTTCGTAGACCAAGGGAGTTTATTTGTAGCTAATTATTAGTTAATTCTGAGAGTAAGATGCAAACCACATTCTAATATGGAAAAGAATAAAAATTGATAAATTTTC
This sequence comes from Pinus taeda, assembly GCA_000404065.3. Lineage (NCBI taxonomy): Eukaryota > Viridiplantae > Streptophyta > Pinopsida > Pinales > Pinaceae > Pinus > Pinus taeda. Next base: position 18,736 of record APFE030967947.1, on the reverse strand, counting down.
AAAACGAGATAACTTAGCAAACAACATCTAAAAGTACCAACATATAGGATGAATTCAATATCATTACATATATAGAATAACCATTTTCACCTATCCGTATATAAAAAGAAATATCTAGTAAGATTGAAACATTGAAAGCTTCTGGATGTAAGTAAGGAAAATGTGTGGGAAATCTAGTGATATGAATGGTCCGTGAATATAAATTTCAGGGGTTGCAGATGCTAAAACAATAACCCATATAGTAGACATCGCTATGGAAAATAAAACAATAACTGAATTTAACAAACACGAGAAGTAGAATTGAAGAAAATAAGTAATTAAATATAAAGGTCTATCTTCAGTGGATAAGATTCCAACTCAACTGCCTAGAATAGGCTATAAATCGAACCTAGCTCACAAAGATAATTTAAGCTTTAATATAACTAAAGGAACGAATTGCTCCTAATCCCGATTTCATTAAAAAATAAAAATTATGTTCTGAGAACTATGATAGTATCACAGTACACCAAGTGCACTCATGCTTATGAGGGACACGGTAAAGTGAGCTTGGGGAGTCACAAAAGAATCTAGAATAACTATTTTTAGGCCGATAGGCCTTCCATTGAAAGAGACTTTCGTCGTCCTTTTGTCTCTACGATTGACACGTGTCGGCCACATTCAACGGGAAAACAGTTTTCGTATTATGCCTCTCGATAGAAATTGTTAAGGCAGATGGCTTTTCTACAACACGTCAGCACCTGCGTAACGGCCTCCCTGCAACCTACGTAATGGCCTCCCTGCAAGGAAGGGGTAGAGGTATTCATGGATGCTGAGGTTGGAGGGCAGAACGCCGGCGTTGCCGGTGAGGGAGGCCACAAGAGACAATGGGCTCGCTGACAGACTGGAAGCCTTCGCGTAGCTGGACGATGCGCCCGCACGTGACGGAACAAAGAACGCCCCGTTCAACAAGTAGTCTCCGTCTGACCTCCAATTTCGGAGACCGTTTCCTGCTCTCCTTCTATATCCGTCTATTTTCTTCTCTTCATGTGCTCTTCCACGCCCTCTGCAATTGAGCAGCAGCATCTTCAATTGACAATGACGGTGGAAATCGACGGTTTCTGCAAAGAATCACCTCCTTCAGGTTTCAACACAAAACGTTTCTCACTGCATCATGTTTCCGCTGAGATTGTGAGATCGAGCCTCTCTCACATTCACCCATCTTGAACAGTTCAACCCATAGCCAATCTCAACACTTTCTCTAGCGAACACTCGTCTCTTCACATGGTGGCCACCATAATCAACTCTCACTTTCAGCTCACGATCTCTGCACAATGGTCATCTCTCCATGTCACACTAAAACAATAGTGACAACCCTCATCACAAATCTTCAATGTTAGTCTTCTTGACAAACAGTCGCAACACTTTACTACTCGGCCTATCACGAGAAGCCTTTCCACCTTGTACGCTGCCCTACAGGTTTGCAGCACTATGCAACCGCCTCCTCAAGGTTGCTCCTCCACGCCTCTTCTGCATAAGCTCAACGTGCAACAGATCAAGAGTACCACTCAGTCTTAACACCACCGAGCCCACAACTCTGACTCTGAGCTCACATCTCTACACCGCCTTTGACCTCCAATCCAGATAGACCAAACCATTAGATTCACCACCTCCTCCAACTGTTGGAGGCTTCCATTACGACAATCTTGCAGCATTTACAAACTTTGTAGCATCTCCTTCAACTGACAGTGGCAATGAGACCATAAATAACCAACACAGGACTCGATGTGAATTTTAATGCAGGTACAGCTCTCTGTTTCCCAGGTTCTTAGGTTCTCAGAATTCCTTTGTTCTGTTTAAATTGCAGGTTAGTGCTCTCGAAAATGGGTTTTCTGATCCCATTCTCTTTCTTTTTCCTGGTTTTTCCTGATTCCTGGTTGTATTATATAAATTACCCTAGCAAATCTTTGTAAATTTTATCCCTACAGAAGAAGAAACCCTAACTGATCAAATCTCCAAAGAAATTTGAACCAAAGAATCTACTTTTTGTTTTAAATGTCCTGTGTAAAGAAACAAGAAAATGTGAGGTAAGCGATGGAGAAGCCTAGAGACTAAGAGGAAACATGGCCACAAGAATGACCTGGTTCACTTCCAGGGTAAGGAGAAAATGTTGCCGCCACGGTTGCACTATGGAAGCCATTGACAGTATAGACCTGTAGCTTTCCCTTTGGCTTACAAGCCATGTATGAGGCATGTCTATTCTGCTAAAACAAAACCCCCAACCAAACATTGCTTTTTTCTCCTTGTTTGAATCGATTTTTGTATCCACTTTCCACTGTGGAGGATTTGGCAAAAGGATCTTGATGTTCTTTGGTCTTCTTCATTTCTTTTTTTCACAAATTCGGCTGTGGTTGGTTTTGTTCTCCTGGTCTTCTATAATTTTCCTGTTCTCAAATCTGGTCTTCTATAATTTTGGTTGCTTTCCTTTTGGTTGTCTTCTAATCTAACCGAGTCTTATTTTCATTTTCTCAACTTTTTGGATCCCACTGCGCTCTGAATGATTCTATAGAAAAACCACAAAAGATAGGGCTAATTTCCCACATAGTAGTAAATCGACCACCAATATACTTTGAGTGCGATGTTAAAATTCTATAATCCAATCTTCTAACTATAACTGGTTACTAGATTAATGTCTAACTACTGGATAATTGTTATGTTACCCTTGCTCCAAGTTCCACTTGTAATGGGAAATCCTTGTTGTAACAGTTGCGTTGGTTGTCGTGCCACAAAGGTTCAAATAACCTTCTCCTACTTTCAACAATTCAACATGCCCTATTAGGTTGTTCCAAGTTTGAAACAGCTGCCTCTTAAAAGATCAAGGGGGACCCTCTTTGCTTCTGATAGCCCTTGGTTAGAAATTTCTACCACCAAATAGTTTGAATGATCCTGGATTGGTTGTGCTATTGTTTCTGTTACCTGATCTGTCCTTACCCTCCAACCCGCTTCAGCTGCCAAACAAAAATTTACTTTGACCCTCCTGCGGCCTTATAGTCCAACGCTAATTCACTTTGCATAAAATTGTTGTTAACTGCCAAATGCTTTAAACAAAGGGGAGAAAACATTAAAATTTCTAGGTTGGCCCTACCAGTTCCTGTAGCATATGTAGAGCTCTTCAAAAACATTTCAAAGGCACAAATGTTGTCACTGCAGATCCTTGTATTGGTTGGAGTGAAACTGGTTTCCTCCTTTAAAGCATGTAACAGAAAGAGGGGGGAGAAGAGGGGATTCATTTACTGTATGTTTTCTACCAATGTTATTAAGGGCCAGACCTGTAACTTCATGTATGTTGTCACAACAGATTGATAGAAAGATGAGTATGAGGTCTTCAACTATCACACCATTCACTACCTCACCTGATCCACTTCTTACATCATGGTAAACCCTGTCTGGTACAACACTTAAATTTAAGATTTCAAGATATGCCTCGGCTTGGAAATCAGTTTGCACAGGGATCTTAACACTGAGTTGTGCTCCTTCAGAATTCTTTTTCTTTAATCAGGAGAGTGATGCTCTCAAGTAACTCAATCGAACTATATTAATTGATAGCTATTGTCTTAGCGTTAATATTCTCTAGTTAAGAATTCGTTTGGGAATTTCCTTGGCTTATTGTAACATTCTCAACATTCTCAGTCAGCCCCTCAACAAGATGGTAGTGGATGCATTGCGAATCCAATCTCACTATTGCCTCGTTCATACAGTGAGATGGATGACATGGTCTACTTGGGGCTATAGGATCCTTCAAAGATAATTTTCAAAGCATTGGGCCTAGATTTTAGCTTTTGGTGTTGTATGACCTTATTAGAAATCCAAAGATTTATCTGTCAGATGAATATCATAAGTTTATATGCTTCAATGTGGGGAAGTGAATGCTTCAATGGCAAATGTAATGCACGATGTAACTGTTGATTGCAATGCCTAGCGAATGTTGAAGCCCTCTCATAGCACATCCTGCATGAGTTGACTTCTACAGACTCATGGCAATGCATTATACTTTGTTCCTTCATTCAGAATCACCCCACAATAACCACCCCCAGCACCTTGGAGGATCTTGGGCATTTCAGTACTTGTTTTGCCAGCGTCTTTCATGCATCTAGGGTAGTCCTTATGCAGGCAGTCATTAGACGCCCTGCATCTTGGCAGATTCTACATTTGAAGATTGTATTTCCATAGTCATCTGGTCGGGTTCATTGAGATCCTTTCAAATTTAGGTCAACCCTATGAGGCATATCTTTGTTGACTGTTCTACGCATGTTCAGGTGCAATTGAAGATTTTATTCTCCTCGTTGGTCTTATGAAATTTTATAAATTGACCTAAGAAATATCTGAAATCTTCCATAAAAACTACTCTTTTACTTTACCCCATAAAAAAAGGAGAACCCTTGCAGCCTTATGACAGAATTACTGCAAGTCTGCAATGCTCTGTTAATATAATGGATGCTTTTTGACAGCCTTATAACAAAATTACTGCAAGTCTGCAATGATCCGTTAGTAAATGGATGCTTTATCAGATACCCTTTGAGTACCTATCGGTTGTATCTATTCCATTAGGTTGTTTCTTTGTGATTGTGTGCCCATCTGTGATAAAAATCACATATATGAGAATTTCTTTATTCCACTACAGTGATACACATTTTTGTAATTGTTGGTTGTTAATGACTCACATCTATGTGATTTGTTATATTTGTTTTGGTTTTCTAATACTACTATACTAGATGTTAGGTTGAACACCTTCTATGTAACTATTCGTATATTTGATCGACTCTTATGACTTTAAGCAATTATGTTATAGAATATATATGTTGTCTAATAACATAATGATTTCTAGACTCTGTGATTAGTTATATTTTTCTTGTTCTAGCACTGTTTTGGTAGCCTGAGGTATTTATCTATATATTTTTCCAAGCAAAACCCAATATGAACCTGAGGAAAGCTTTGTCACATTTTGGATGGCATTCTTGATAAACCCATCAACATAGACTAGTACACCTGATCAAAAAGGCTTTAATCTAGCACCTGCTATCACAAAAAGGCTTTAATTGACAATGTCCATGGAATTAGATGAATTGAATGGAAAATGTGGACAAATTGTTGAAAAAACATCTGGATGTTGTCACATGATTTGCAGGTCAGTAAACTGGTAAAATGCATTTTGTTGAATATTATTTTTGATAATACCCTATTCATCTTTGATAAAAATAACTGGTTCCAATCTGAAAATTAGATTGTCTAATGATAGCTGTAGGTTATGATATCTATACTGTGTGCATATGGATGCCTAAGTATTTTCAGTTGAAAAGCAAAGCTACATACTAATTGTCCATGGCTTAACAAAGATGTTTCTTCAAATGTATCTAGCTTACGGCCATGACAGATCAAAATTAAAGAAAATTTCCCTTGCTTTGCATGATCATCATCTGTAAATACTTCTTCGTGCTCCCAATCATCTCGTGCAAGTTAATTGACCATTCTTAGAGAAAACCAACCACTATTTAGTATTGAGTAGTTAGGTATAGTCTAGAGTTGGGCCCCAAAAATTTTTAGGAGATGGAAATGCATCACAATGTGATGTTGAATTCTTGTTTGTGAAAAGAATATGTATACATAGTTTTTAGAATAAACTTACTCGAGGACTATACCCTACTTTTATGTTGAACCATTTTAGTTTATATTTGTATTAATCATAATACCTCTGGCGTAGCTTGTGTCAAACCATTACTCTTGTTTCCAATGATCCATAACAAATTACAAATTACAAATCATAAACAAAGATATTCAATTGGTACAAATGATGTGTAGGCATTGCAATGTTCCATCTTCCAAATGGCTATTTGATTATTTTTCCAAACAGAAGTATCTTATTCACTGCAGTGTCCACCTTCATAAGAGCATATAAATAATTCCAATTTGCAATCACAAAGGATGATCCGATTTTATGTTGCCTTCCCATGTCAACACTGGCTGCTTCATCATCCCCAAGAATTTTTAGCAGATGCAAGGCATTCCAAAGGGCCTGTCAAGGGGATTCTCTGGACGGGCAGAGTTGGGGCAGAGAAAGATGGTGAAGGAAATAAGAGTGAGGAAATATGACAAGTTGCTGGTAATTAGTATAGAGTATCTCCTGGCACATTTTGTTCACAAAAGTAAGGGTCCTTTTGCCCGTGGTAATTTGGTTGTGGACCCCTATATTGTGTTTGTGCACCCTCAGGCTTGCAGATTTCTGCGGGCTTGTTTTTCTGCATTCAAGGTGGTTCTGTGGTCAGGAAACCTAGAGAGGTCCATGATTTTGTGTTGAAGAACATTTTAAGAGATAGTAGTTCTGGTAGGATTCTTTCTTATTCCATTGAGGACTGTATCATAACGAGAATCAACCGACAGGGCAATGCAGTTCATGGATGTTATAAGAATTTGACTAGAGTGTGGGAAGATCTGGGAGACATGGTAGTGCAAATACGCTTTTAATTGATACTTCAAATGTGGCCAGGGTTAGAAATCAAGATGGAAATGTCATTTGCCCCATTCCCTACCAATATCATGTGCAGGCTTCTCATGGGCAACTAGAGACCTATCTCTTGCCTTATTTGGAATCGGTGCCACGTATTCCTGAATTTGTAAATAATTTTCCGTTTCGCCTGGAAACGGAACTCAGTTGGCAACGGTCTCAATTCGAAGAGGGCAAGGTTATTCCACCACAGAGTCATGGAATTGTAAACAGCTGGAATATGTTTCCGAGCAGTGTAACTGAAACTTCTAATTCTCAGTTGCATCAGTTTAATACTCAATGCCTTGGGATTAGTAATACTGCCCAACATTTTCCCATTACAAGAACAAACATCTCATTCTCGCAGTCAGTTCCACCTGCTGCTAACTTCGGTATTTTTGAAATGTATCACGGACCCCCTGCTGCTAACTTCGGTATTTTTGAAATGTATCACGGACTCTCGTCAAGCGTATTCTTGGGTTTCAATGATCATATACAGACTTATAGCAACATTAATTATACGAGGGCACTGATTAAGCTGAGTGATGACAATATGAAATATGCGAGGTAACTAAATCGGGCGAAGGTTGATTTGCATAACGTGGCCTCTGAGAAGGAAAAATTGGAAAAGAAGCTGCAAGAAAGGGAGGACTGTCTACAAAAAGCGGTAGATGCCTTAAAGAAAGTAACTGAAGAAAAGAAAAAGGCAGAAGAGAAAAACACTGACATATCAAAAACATATGTAGAAAGTGGTAGGGCTTTGAAACAGGTGAAACTGGAGAAGAACTTAGCAATAAAACAGAGAGAAAACATTATTTGTTCTTTGCGAGGAAATGTCTAAGTTCTGCAAGAAAAGTTAGGAAGCTTTGAGAAGAAAGAGAGAGAGAAAAATGTTTGTCAAGATGGAAGTTGAGAAAGAAACGGCTCAAGTTCGTTCTACTTTGACAACTATTCCTGAACTGAAACAAGAAGAAAATTGTATTCTCTCTTTCCTCAGTTGTTTCTTCAAGAGTGAAGCGACCAGCTTCCGTCAAGACTAGTAGTCTTTTGTTAGTTTGATGTTTATGTCTTGTTATCAGAAATCATATAAATTATCTTTTTTCCTTGCATCAAAATGTTTTATTCATTTTATAAGAGCTTTCAAATGTCCAAAGACTGACAATTGAAAACCGAAAATGCAGCTCTCTTTTCAGCTCTCTTGCTTGTGGACACATGTTTGGCATGTCTTGTATTAGAAAGTGGCTTCAGCTACATGAGAATAACAGTGGCAAGGTAAGATTATTCAACCTCGCAATTGTTGATTTCCATGGTCTTGATGTTAAGTGAGCTGTAAGCCTATGAACTTTTTCAAAATGATTAAGTTTCTATGTTTTTGTTGCAACCAAATCTCGGGGATTGTAATTTTCTTTTTCTGTAAACGTGTAGTGTCCACAATGCAATAACAAGGCTGAGCTGGATGACATCAGAATTCTTTATGCCCCAGTTATAGTTGTCACTGCTCAACAATAGTGGCAGATCAGTCGTCTTTGTTGCAATACCCACAGTTTTCTATCATCAAGAGACAGCTTAAGATAATTTTTTGAAGGCATTAGAAGGCTACTCCCTCCCCAATTCCCATAAATATTTGTTTGGTGAAGGGTAAAGGTTCTGACAGAAAGGAAAACTTGAGAATCTAAGGCTCTTTTAATTTATGTAAGGTTCTGACAGAAAGGAAAACTTGCGAATCTAAGGCTCTTTTAATTTCTGTAATGCTCCTGAAAGCTTTTTTAATTTATGTCATGCACTTGAACATCATCTGCTTTCTAATTTTGTATCAGTAACACTATGCTTATCAAAGAAGCACAAAGCATTAGACTAAAAGAACAAAAAGTTAAACAGACAAAAGCTAATTACAAATCTGGATCATTTTCGCCGTGGGAAATTGTTACCAAATTTTATTGATTTTAAAAAATCTACTCTTTTCAATGAAGGGTGTAATAGTCCTAGGTTCTTGGTATGGATCTGCATGCTCTGTACTATTAAGCATAGACAAACATTTTCTAATGTGAAATGCTGTAATAGTCTTAGGTTCTTTGTGTGGACCTGCATGTTTTGTATTAATAATCATAAACAAACATCTTCTAATGTGAATATTAATAATGGACAAACATTTTCTAATGTGAAATGCTTGAACTAGGGAAATAACACTTTATCTTGTTAAAGATATATTTGAAGCAGAAGCACTAGTGCAAATGATATCATGAGAAACAAGCATGTGGAGGTTAAAGAGATTTGAAGCAGAAGCACTACTACAAATGATATCATGAGAAACATGCATGTGCAGGTGAGTAAAGTTCTTCATCAAAGCAACATGAGCATTTGAAAGGAGGAGTTGTTAAATGTTCTATGTTTTTGTCTTTTCTTTTTTCGATATATTTTTTGAATGGGATGCATCCAACCATTGAAATTTCAGAAGTTGGGTTTATTGTGCATATGAAATGGCATGTGTTCATGCTTTTGAAATTTTACTCAGAGAAAAGAAAAGATGGATTTGGTATTGCATATAAATGAGATGTATTCTTCATATAAGCTTGGCCATCTATAGAGGTTTCTTGATTTTGGGTAATTAACTTAACCTCTTGATTTTGGGTAATTAACTTACTCTAAAATGAAATAAGACATTCAATGTGTTCTTGAAAAGTAATTGCACAATAATCCAGTCCAAGAAAACAAGGTTTTCCACAAACCAATTAACTCTTCTAGAAAAATTTAACAATTCCAATTTAATAATCTTATCGGCCTCTCTTTGTACCTTTTAGAACAATAGCTAATTTACTAACAATGAGATTAATCCACTAAGAGAAAAAAAATTAAAGATGTATACTACTCTCGTGAGAAAAGTACCGTAAGGGCACGTACCTAACACCTTCGACCAAATGGATGGCAGTGCGATATATGGTTTTGAGACTTAGAGAAGTTAGGGGCACTGACCTGAGATCCACAAGGAAAAAAATGTGTCGGTTAATTCTATTGGGGTCACCTACTCTGGAAGGAGAGAGAGACTATTGAAGAATTCAAAGCATACCTGCAAAAAAACAAAATATGCAGCCCAGATAGCAATATTCTATACCTAAGATTCAAAGTTGTTGAATAAATTTAGGACAAAAATTTAATTAAAAAAGAAGAAGAGTATAACCAGAAACCCTCACCTGTCCATGGACGACATATCGTGGAAGAAGTTTAGCATTCCTGGGCATATTTCTCCTAGGCGCACCCCTGCACAACAACCGATGCAAATATGAGTTGTAATATTTATGAAATTAATCTCAGCAAAAAGTAGCGAGAGATAAATCTCCAACCCTCGAATTGAAACTATAATGACCATTAAATGTGTATAGCACCAGTACTCTGCCAGAGAAGTAAGGACACCTGAGAGAAAAATTGTTCCTAGACCTTAGGACGCAAGCCCTTTTCCTCAAAAAATCAGCAGTCTAGTAACCTGTAGGAACAAGAAAAGGGGACGAGAGCATAAGAACCCCTACTAGGGAAAATAATCATACTACGATAAGCCTAGAGAAAATGAGAAAGATATGGAAATTCAAACGAGAAGGTATAAGTTGTGTTAAAAAGGTGTGCAGTAAAGTACAAAAGTAAAACGATTCTGAAATGTTGCAGCCTATTACCTGGCAACAAAAAGGAGACCTGTGAATTTTGCTAGAGGTACACACCTTTATTATACGATTTGGGACAACTGTAAGTGAATTACCACTCCGCGGTTTCAAATAGAAAGAAACATAGTTAGTAACCTTAGTGAGGTTTCAAAACCAAATGAGAGAACGTCATTGGATAGGTAACTAGAGCCGAGTTCACCTATCAGTGTAGGGGTTGAGGCAGTTCCCCAGCTTGAGCTGAGGTCGATCACCATACTATGGAACCGAATAGGCAGAACAAGTAAAAATCTGCATCGAAATGGGGGATGGTGGTATGAAGGAAAACTTAGGGTGGGCACAAAATTGTCTACATCATTGATAGAACAAGACTTCCATCTCACCATCGATGCCGAATGAGCCTGACCAATGAGGTGATCTTCATGTGATCAAGGCATACGTGGGCACAGATGTATGGACACCATTTAAGGAATTGATCCTATGTTGGGTGGCATGAAAACCCCAACACTGCCATAAACATTTACTTCAAGCATGGGTTTACATAAAAATCACGAGTATAACCTTCTAGGGTAAACTGTCATGACTGCCCAATTGTACCAAGGCCAAACACTTAAGGTTACAATAATGGATCAATGTAATCACATGTGTCACCTATATAGGGACATCAATGTAATCACATGTGTCACCTATATAGTGACATCAAGGTCAAGAGAGGCCTTCCCTTATGTAACGAGGAAAATCTTAGAATCTTTCTAGAGAAGAATGAATATACCCAACGTATCTCACTATGTTGGGATCCAAACCATGATAGCCAAGAACAGATAATTTTCATAGAGAATTTGTTATAAATAGAGAATTAGATCATGTTATTCTATAATTACATGACTTGAAATATCAGGGTGAAGTAAATATAAAATACCAGTGTTCATTACCAACTTTAGATAACATAGCAATGGCTATCACCACCTTTACGAGCTAAAAGAGGAATTCAACTTCATTCAAATTCATAGTATGAGGTGTGGTGATTGTTACAACACTTTCCCCAATTTAATTTAATTACATAAGTGAGTATGTTCGAATGTTGAATTATATATATATATATATATAAACTTGATTTCAATGCAGGAAACCAAGGGTATGTGACAGATGGAATCAAAGCCCTAGGTTCAACCCTCGGGCCTAATGGACATGAAAAGGATAAAGAGAAGGAAGATTGAGTATGATTAAATATTATTGGTATGAGAATATCATGGACAAAGAATAATCATATGTTCCACTATTCTACCATGAGAGCATATAAAACAATTCCTAGCTCTTGTTCTAATAGTCCCTTGGTAGTTCGCTTACACAATAAAATGATATGTTCATAATGTTGGGACAAGACCTATGATATGACAATTGGGAGTGCTAGCCCATAACATACGTTTGTTGATGGAAATTCATATATCTTGGAAAAAAAATTAGTGCTGACGTATGTTATAATTATTTGAATATTGATTATAGGAGATTTTACTAACTACCATGACATTGGGGTTTTCTATTTCTACACATGGAGTTTTCTTATCCATTATACATGTATTAGTCCTAAATATGAGTGACGCCACCTTCCAATTTCCATTATCATGCCTATAGATCTATCACCAATAGTATAATGTTGTATTGATTTAATGACACTCATTGAAATATAGTTACTAAAAGTTATTACTGGGTAAGGAATAGGTTATTTTTCTTTAGTGGTCCTGTATCATAATGATGTTTCTGATATTAGAAAAAGATGCTTAGATAAATTTATGGATGTTAGACAAAAAGAATTTTGGTACAAAATTACCAAGGTAATCACTTGTATGTCTTAATGGTACCATTCCTAAAGTGAACTATGGTCGCTTTAGGAATGGGATATTTGGTATTCCATAAATTTAACAGAAATAATGGTTGGCCTAGAAAAGGAGTTCAGGCTTGTTTGTGAATCATTACAAGATTAGTAAACTAGGTACATGGAAAGTTACCTTTGAAAAATAAGTGGTAGGAGTAGGTTATAGTACAACAAATGTATTAAATGTATTTAGCGTGTAAGAGTAGTTATATAAGAAGACAATTTAAATTCGTGTGTGAATAAGAGTATAGGAATTCGTATTGGCCATCAATAAAATAACACATCATGGATAATACTCAAGTATAAGATACGATATTATAGTCTTATAATTTTGGAAGGGAAATAAATATAGAACCATAATAACAACTTGTTGTGATGATAAACAATTGAATGGTATAGTGAACACAACAGAACTAGTTACATACAGACCGGTAAGGGGACATTGTAAGGATGTTTTGAAATGGATGAGTAAAATATTAAAGTTATTCATCCATTTAAAAATAGTTGTTTAAGGTTTGAGTTATTTATATGACAACTTTCCTTACAACATAGTTTGATGGTATAGTCTAGAGGAGGTAAAATAAGAGTCTTGATTGATTATGTGAAGGTAGCCTACAGTGGTTTTCATTACAGAAAATAAATTTACTCCTTAAAATAGAAGAGACACATACGTGGGGTATTGTAGACAGTACTGAAGCAATTTGATCTTTCTTAATAGCTTTAAGTCAATGTTTTAAAAGAAAGATATTGTTTTAAGTGAGAAATCAAGATAAGTAGATTATAGAAAAATAATTCATGTGCTTAAACATGCTCCTCATAAATGAGTAGAATAACCATCGTGTTATAAGATGCAACCATTATGGAGTTTTTGCTTTCCGCGTAAACAAAACGAAAGCAATTCTATCAAGTTCTAAAATTGAGGTAGTCATGGGATAATCGAAGGTGGTTTCCATCGTCAAATTGCAAGATATAAAAAATGCAGGAAGTAAAACTTCATCTGAATTACACATGGTAGTTTTTGATGTAACAAATGACTAACATGTCATGTGTATCATCAACCAGGCTCTTAATGGACAACGTTTCCCACATTCTCATAAATGACAACACATATCAACAAATATTGCGAGCAAATAGTTGGTGGATATTAGAGTGGGATTTGGAACCATGGGTGAGGCTCTTAATGGAAAACATTTCCCACATTCTCATGAATTACAACCCATATCAATGAATATTGCGACCAAATAGTTGGTGGATATTAGAGTGGGATTTGGAACCGTGGATGAGTATAGTCAAACAGGAGTATCATCAAAAAGGGTGCATGACAACGATGTGAATATATTATGTTATGATGAACTATTAAATAGTTCCAAATTTTAGGAAGGTTTTATGAATAAAAGAAAGACACATAGAAAAAATATAATTCTTATAAGCCCCACCCTCATCAAGATGACTTGGATAGGTCAAAGAATAAGATTTTACTTGAGCTAGGAAAATAAATTAATTTAAAAAGCATTGAATTTCATAAAATAAATATTTTTTCATCAGTATGAAAGTTAGAATGTTCATATAATACCAATTTTCAATTAAAACTCATTGCAAAGAATATATATGATTTCATATACTGCATAATCCCAAGGATTGTGGATTTCTTTTCTTTTCTCTTTACAAGATGCATCTAGGCAGAGATATCTATTTTGCCAAAAATTTCCCAAAACTTGTGCCTAACTCCAAATGCTTTGAAATTTCCCTAACTGGGGGATTTGAACCTGGGTGGGAGGAATATGACCACACATTATTAAGTTGTTAACAATCAAATGAAGACCTTCCTGACAAATTTTTAGCACTTGAGAGCTTTATTAAGTGTAGGTTGTGAAATTTTGTTAGAAGTCTAAAAGACAGAATATAATATCATCAAAAATGGAGGTTAAATGGATAAAGTATGTTGTCACTCACTGCTTTAACAGACTTCAATTGCCTCATATACCCAAGAGCAATGAATTTTGATGCTAGTTTTTGAGCCACAGAAGCTATTAGAGCACGGTTTGTCCCCCTCCATTGCATAATGCTCGGAAAGAGCTTTCTATTGGTATATGGAAGTCCAAAAATGGACTCTTGGAGTAGAAGTTAAGGCATTTTGAAGTCTATGTTGGAAAAGCCCACAAACCAAGAAAATGACAAGGTGTTGAGGTAAATTGCAACCAAGACTCGGGAGGCTTATCACAATCATAAATTGGGCTTTCCAGCAAGAAATGAACATGGGCGGAATGAAAAAAATGATCCGTCGATTACCGATATCGCATATGGCAGTCAGCGGGTCTGGGCACAACATATATCGCAAATGGGCTATCAGTGGAGTCCTGAGCCTCATACTTAAGGATTATCGACGGTTCCCGATGTCGAAGGCCGATATTGTAGTCCCACAGCCCTATGATATCGTAATTGGCGAATCAACATGGTTCAAATTTCAAAAGACTCGGAAACAGACGATCATGCGATAAAGTGGTGCGTTGTCTGGGGGCCAAGAAAACAAAATACCAAGGAAATGGCTGAAAAAACAAGGGTCGGGCCTCCCCTTTCTCTCTCCTCCACGTGGCAAGTTCACGCATCTCGGTGACCCTGCACCGTACAAGATAGTCATTTCGGTGGAGTTCCAAACTTGGTAGACCATGCAAGGATCGATATTGTGATATAGTGTTGTATCTCCTGGAGAGGGTCGAAAAGTTGAACATAGTAAAGGCTTACAAAATAGGGTCAGACAGGCCCTTTTCTCTCTCCTCCAGGGGACCACGTGGTGGCCTCTGATTGGTCCTCTGAGCTGACAAGGTGGCTAACGTTAGCAGTGACATGGCAATATGGTTGATGATGTGGTAGATGAAACATGTCACCTATTTCATTGTTTTCAGGGGTGACATGGGGCCATTTCTTGGTTCCACGTGTCACCACTCACAAGGTGACACACTACAGTGGTAACGCCACCCCGCAAATTGATGATCACAGCTGTTAAGGGGAAAAAGCTTAAGGCATTGGTGCAGAGCGATTTTGATGTGCGGTACTCCTCCCCAGATGTGATAAATGACTAGGGCAGGGTCTATATGGACCTCACGTCTAGATTGTCAACCCGCTCCAAGGAAAAGAGTAAAGTAATGTTTAAAGCGCTGATATGTGGATCTGTGATAAAAAAGGAATATGGCCCCCACACAGCTATTGAGAGCCTTAGCACTTAAAGGACTAAGCCCTTTGTTCCATCCTATGGTCATATGAAGAAAGTTACAAAAGGGGTTGAAAGCATAGGGGCTAAAGGGGAAATAAAAAAATGCATGCCTATTCCTCTATTTTAAATGTTAAAGGCCCACGACTGACCGACTATTCACTACAATATAAGACACATCTCCTAGTGTATTAGAGCACCGAAAGGACTGGACAGAGCCTTAAATGGGTGGATGAGCCAGCAATTGTAATAGTTAATGGATCACGGAACTGTTGCAGATCAGTATGTGGGGAACTTAGGAAGTCTTAATGGCATGGCATGGTGCTCCACTCTGTTACACGGAAAATGACCGCTCGACCACACGACTTCTCTACTCTGCTCCCTATTGCACCGAACAGGTCACTCAAGCAGTTAAGGCAGAATTGACAAAAACTAGCCAAGAAGCAAGTGGAACACATCATGGCAAGGACATGGCTTGATCAGGGGTCTCCACTGGAATAGCAAAGAGACACCTCCTCCTTCATCTCTGCATTTTCTTTCTATGTTCATTAATTTACTTTTATTTCCAAGAAGGGATTTGATCCTGATGCTAATATTTTTTGGGGTGGCAGAGCCTCAGACTGACCAAGACAGCTAGTCTAGCATGACAGCGCAGACTCGGGCTTAGATATTTTGTAAATTATAATTCCATCTCCCCCTCCTCTTATAAATAGGGGGAAGGAATATTATACAAAGGTTCTGGAATTACTCAGCCAAGAAGGCTAAACTCTATGACGCCATTTTGGTTCTAATTTGCTTGTTCATGGGGGTTTCACTGATATCATTGTTGTGTATGGACTGGTAGTTGGACCCTTTGAGTTAAACCGTATTTTCTTATTGATTCCTAACATGATTAATGTGCATCAAGTTTTCCCTTCTGTAACCTCATTTTGTAAGTTGTTTTTCCTTGTCTGAAATAGTGTAATGAGATTGTTGGTTTCTCCTTGGTTCATGGCTTTACCCTGGCTGCTAAACAGAGAATAGTGCCTGTGTGTATTACATAATTACTTGGCTTTTTAATAGTCTGTAGTACCTGTATGAGCACAACCTTTCTCGCAGTATTCGGTGATAGAGGCGCCCATGTCATAGGCTTGAAATCTTAATAAGTCTTCCGTTGTTTCTATCACTCCATCTCCTCCCTCTTTCAGATTTCTATTGGAAAACTGTGGTTTAGGATTCTATTTTGTTTACAACCCTATCCATCAGATTACACTTCTGTTGGAACACTGCTATTGACGATTTTGTTTGTTACAACCCTATGCATCTATTTCCCTCCTTCCTTTCCTCCTCTTCATCATTCTTATGAATTCAATTTTAAGCTGCCTCATTTCCATGTGTCGGCCACTAGAAGAAGAAACAATTTCTCTTTGAGATTTCTCCATGTAACCCTAACATTTGGATCCATGACTTGGCCTGAACCTACCTCATTAAAGGCTTATTGAACCAAGCCCCTCCTATCTCCTTTTGTTTTATGTGAAAATTGAAGCATTGCAACCCCCTCACATATAAACTTACAAGCGCTCCTCTATTTAAGATTTCCTAGGCACTAGTCTACAATCAACCCAGAGGATGTCTCTAGGGAGCTTTCCTTGCCTCCTGCTACACTTATGATGCATTGTGCAAGATTTAGCGACAACCTATTTCTGGTGCCATTGTCGGGGAACAGATTAGAGTATTTTTCCATGGGCATGACAAAGTTTTACATTTCCCCTTCTAGGTGAACTAGGGAACTGTGGTTTGAAGATCTCTCACCTTGGCAACTCCACTGATTAATTTCATGGTAAACATCCTTGCAAATCCACTGTTTTAATATTAATTGTAAACATTCTGGCGACTTCATTTGTCAAGAAATGGAAGAGATGATGGAAGAGAAGGCTAGCTTAATAAAGATCTCCTTATATAGACTGTGAAACTGTAGTTAGAAAATAGAATCCTTCAACGATAGTATTCCTCTTTCTCTGACAAAGAACAAGAATCCAGAATGGATGAAGAAGAGTAGGATGAGCTGGATGTAACACTAAATGATGATGATATGGATGATTGTTGTAAGAAGTTATCTGATTTCATGATGGCTCAGTTGCACAAGAGAAGTGCTCTTCGATTATCTAGAAAAAAAATCATGGGAAACGGCCAAAGCGAAGTCACTTCCTCCAAGGAGCCTCCCAGGTTAGCTAACAAAGGAAAGGGACTTTTAGATTCAAATTTCTTTGAGCCCAAAATCATCAAAGAAGAAAAGTCACCCTCCCTTTCCTAGCACATCTATGAAGAAGAAAAAGAGTCAAGTAGTGTTTGTGGCTACCCTGGACAAGAGGATATTGGTTAGTAGACTGTATTTGAAGAGGGAGTTGCTGCAAACATCCATTGTCTATTCGATGACCCTGTGGCTGAGTAAATGAGCCTATTCTTAAGCCAACAATAGAGGTTCTTTCAACATCTTGTATCAGGTCCTGTATTTGAATATTTTTATGGTACCTGGTTGTTTTCATCTATTTTTTCCAACAGTGTGGAGGCATATGGTCCTTTACTCTAATTTTGGCCTAGCTCCATTGGAGGGTTGAACACACTTAGCTAAATTAATTTCTGTGCATAAGTAGGAATGCACATAAATAATCTCAGTAGCTGAGAATTTATTTTTCAGTTGTTAGAATTTTTATTTTATGCATTTAGGTTGATGACAAAAGCCAAAAGGAGATCTTGTTGGTTATAGAGCTCATATATTACTGACTCCATGCCAAATGGTGAAGGAGACTGGTCAACAGGTTCTCATCACCTTACTAGCAAGGCGTTGCCCCTAGTAGGAGCCAATGTTGTCACTCACTACTTATCAGTCTTCAATTGCCTCAAATACACAAAAGAAGTGAAGTTTTATGCCATTTTTTTGAGCCACAAAAGATATTAGAGCTTAGTTGTTTCCTCTCCATTGCATAGTACATGGAAAGAGCTTTCCAAAGGTATATGGAAGTCCAAAAATGGACTCTTGGAGCAGAAGTTAAGACGCTTTGAAGTCTAGCTTGGAAAAGCCAAGCAAACAAAGAAACTGACTAAGTGTTGAGGTAAATTGCAATAGGGACTCGGGAGGCTTATCGCAATCGAAAATTAGGCTTTCCGGTAGGCAAGGAACAGAGGTAGAATGAAAAACAATGATCCGCCAATTGTCGATATCACATATTGGTAGTCGGTGCGTATGGGCACAACATATATCACAGATCAGTTATTGGCGGAGTCCTGAGGCTCACACTTAAGGATTATCAGTGATTCCCGGGGCCGAAGACTGATACTGAAGTCCCGTAGTACCATGATATCGACAATTGGTGGATTGAAACGGTTCACAGTTCAAAAGACTCACAAACAGCTGATCATCCGATAAAGTGGTGCATCAGCAGAGGGACGAGAAAACCAAATACAAAGGAAATGGCCAACCAAACAAGGTCTGGGCCTCCCCTTTCTCTCTCCTC